>PVLA01005466.1:0-145837 GCA_004027455.1 Hydrochoerus hydrochaeris
AAAGAAAGAAAGAAAGAAAGAAAGAAAGAAAGAAAGAAAGAAAGAAAGCTAGCTCAATGTGAAGGCACTAGGCTTAATCCCCCTGATGCAAAACAAGAAGAGAAGGAGAAAGAGGAGGAAGAGGAGAAGGATAAGGGGGAGGTGAAACAGAGGAGAGGAGCAGAGGAAAAAGGGGAGGGGGACAGGGGAGGGGGAAGCAGAGAATCCCAGCACTCACCTGTTGGTAGTGAAAATGTACCCCAAAAGGTCCTTACAGCTTAACAACAGGACACAAAAGGTTACAGCAAAGAGCTCTGGAAGTAAACGGGCAGGAGAAATGGCACAGTGAACAAAGTCCATTTTTGCTGGGTGTTAAGTGTCCCCCACAGGCTCATGTGTTGAAGGCCTGCACTGTGTCCAGGGCAGCAGTGCTCAGATGTGGGTCTTACAGGAGGTGATTGGATTATGAGAGTTCTTACCTCAGCAGTGGATTTTAATCCACTGATGGATCCACAATTTGACGGCATTACTGGGAGGTTGTGGAAACTTTAAGAGGTGAGCCTAGCTGGAGGAACAGGTCACTGGGGACGTACCTTTGCAGGGTGTATCTTGTCCTCTACCCCTCCTCTTTCTGCTTTCTGGCTGCATGAGGTGAGCAGCTTCGTTCCACAATGAGCTCCCAGCCATGATTTTCAGCCTTCCCCCACCCCAAGCCCTCAGCAATGGGGCCAAACAACCATGGACTGAAACCTCTGAAACCATAAGCCAAAATAAAGTTTCCCTCTTTAAATTGATTTTCTCAGGCGCTTTGTCTCAGCACTGGTAGGCTGACTAATAAAGTCTGCTGGAAATGGGGGAAACTGCATGCACCATGAGACTTAAAGAAATGGATCTAAGCACCTGTGAGCAGCAGGGCGACCACCGAGGACTTCTTTGCCTGTTCGATGTTTCCAGCACCCAATGCATTTCCTACCCGGACATTGGCAGCCACACTGAAGCCTGTAGGGATCTAAAATAAAAAGGAAACCTACAACAGCAAGACTGCAGGGTGAGAAGGAGGTACAGAGAAACAGCCTCGTGCCTAGCACCCTACTGACAAAACTAGGCCCCACAAATTCTGAAGATTCACTTGCAGCATCCCCTAAGTCCAGCTGACAGCCCCCAGGGCAAAAGTGGGACTTGGATCCCCAGGTTACGTTGGTGATCAGAGTCTGGGCTTTTCCCCAGGGCATCCACACTCTGCCACGCAAGACCCAGGCAGTCATATTCCTCCTCTGGGAAGAGGTGGGCGAGAGGGATGGGGGAACCGGAGCATAGGCGGGTGTGGCTCCGAAAGCCCGTTAAGGGCCTAAGCAGGAGACGGGAAAGGTGCAAAAGGAATTAAAGCAACAGCACTGCATCATGTTTAGGAATCAGGACTCTGAAGGAAAGGTTCAAGTTTTGACACAGACACTTGTCAACTGTGTGTTCCAGGCAAGTTATTTCTCCTCCACTGTTTTATCCATAAAGAGGCTTTCATCATGGGGCCAAACCCTGAAGGCGATCATGAGGCTTTACTGAGTCCATACACGCTAAATGGTGTCTCCCATGTAGTAAATGCTCAATAAAGATTTACCATTACTATTATCCATAAATTTACCACTAGAGAGATGTAATAAAGAAAAAAGGTTCATAATTCACTTGAACATGAATGTCGCCTTACAGTCAGGAGAACTGAGACAGGGTTAAAGAAAATCTGACACATAGATTGAAGATTGTAAAAGAAATGGAAGACCCCACCTGCACACTTGCTACAGCAACAGAGAGATCGCTCCTACCAGATCACCACAGAGAGACAGAGGCAGGCATGTGACAGGCACCTCCTTAACCAAGCAACCAAGTCAATGTCCTTAAAGATGGGACAGTCAACATCCAGCACCCCTGGTGTGATGCCCTGAGAAGGACATAACATTATTTCTAGTTTTCCTGCCCAAAACAGATGGTCTGGATCTGCATAGCACACAATGGCACCAGCACACTGAGGGAAATTCTGCATTCAGTTCCACATGCAGTTGCTTATGTTCTTCAAAGATGCCAAGGTCAAGGAGGACAGGGAAAAGTTAAGGATATGTCCCAGGTTAAAGGACATTAAAGAGACATGTCACAGCTGGGCGTGATAGCACACGTCGGGAGGCTGAGGCAGGAAGACTGCAAGGTCAAGCCCAGGCTGGACAATTTAGCGATACCCCGTCTCAAAATAAAAATGGGAATGTAGTTCAGTGGTCAAAGCAAAACAAAACAAAAAAAACTAAACACACTGGTTCAATCTCTGGTAGTACAAAAAAAGAAAACATATGTTGTCACATGAAAAGAATGGTTACAAAGGACAGACATTACTGGAATAATTGATGGTATTTGACTACAGACCTTGTACATGGATGAGACAGAGAGAGAGAGGATAAATGGAGCAAAATATAATCCTTCTTTTGATTAGGGAGAAATAGAAATGCACATTCTTACAAGTCTATTGAACAGAATATGGCAACTATGGAAAAGACTAAAAACTGTGCATAAGTTTCACTTGTAGGAATTTTAAAAAAACAATCAAGCAGGTGTACAGACATACTAGCCTGAGGACATTCACTGAGGTATATTAATGTTGAAACATTGGAAATTACATATTCAACAGTGGAGGACTAGCCATGCAGAGTGGAGTACTGATGCCCCATTAAGCACTGGTTTTTTTGTTTTTGTTTTTGTTTTTTTGGTACTGGGGATTAATGCACAACCTCACACTTGCCAGGCAGAAGCTTGTGCTGCTGAGCTATATCCTGGCCCCTCTCCAGTAAGCCTTTTGATTAAATATAGTCTCTAAAGGCAGTGAAATATTAAATGGAAGCAAAACATAAAAATTGAAAAGTACAGATTAAAACAGTCTGCCAATGATAGAAAACACAAGAACTAAAAGCACAGGCCTGCCAGGCAAGCTGGTGCACATCTGCTATCCCATCCCAGCACTCAGGAGGCTGAGGCAGGAGGATTGCTGCAAGTTTGAGGCCACCCTTGCCTGCATAGCGAAACCCTGCCTCGAAAAAATATATAAATAAATAAAATAAAAAGCATAGGCCCACAAGTGAATTTTCTTAAAGAAAATACGAAATGCTTATTTTAAATATGATAAGTGGGTGGTGGAATCTAAGCATCAATGCCATAAAAAAAAATGCAAAAATACCGGCTTTAGTCTCTTTCTGTGTTACAAACACCCCTTGCTGGTTTTATTGTTGTTTCATTTTGCTCTGCAGTGGTGGAGACAGAACCTGGGGCCTAGAGTGTGACAGGCAAGCACTCTACTACAGTCACTATACCCCCAGCTCCCGCCTCCTCCTTCAGTTCCATGTTTCTAAAGTGGCCCTCTCTGTAGAAGAGTGTCCTTCAGAATTTCCAGTTGATGTTTCCAGTAACAAATTCACCAAAAAAAAAAAAAAATCCTCTAACAACTACAGCTCTCCTCCAGAACATCAAAATGTCCTTCTTTTCAAAGGCCAATACCCACTGTGCGATGCACATTGCATGCAGGGTTCATTGGCGAACGCTGGACACAGGGCGGCCACCACACTCTGGCCATCCTAACACTGCTGTGAGCTCTGTGTCCAGGTATCTGCTCGAGGGGCTGCTTTGCCTTCTTCTGAATCTCTCCCTTGGGGGCTCCACTGTCATGTGGGAAAGAGGACAGGACAGCATAGGAGCTGACGGGGTGACAGGGACGTAGTTTAGCGTTTTTGGCAAAGCCCACCCTACCCCTAGTTCCCTCTCACCTGGCCTTTCTGTTGTGACAACTGAAAAACATCTGCCCATCCCAGCCTGCAGCTCACAGGGAATGTCCAGCCACACACGAGGAGCCTCCTCGGCTCTGGATTGACATTTGATCTTGGCCACTCAGTTCACAGATTATCCCTTATAACATTAACGCCTGCGATCCTCTGTAGGACCCTTTGAGAGCACCAGGCGAGGACAGTGTCGGATGCACCCCCACGGCAGCCTTCAGACACTCACCATGTACACAATGACGGCCAGCTCGTACACAATGGACTGGGCTCCCAGCTCCACCGTGCCGAGGACACCTGTTGAACATAGACAGATGACTCCCTGTTCCTGGACAGGATCCCCCACAGTCCCTTCAGGCACCCCACCCTCTGCACACGTACCGCTCAGGAAGCTCCCGATCTCGTAGGCCCACCACTCAATGCACAGCATGAGCATGCTGGGGATGGCCAGGCGCAGGAAGGAGGCCCAGTCCTGCAGGCACTCGAAGGACCAGCCTGCGGGCACGATGCACACGTCTCCAACATGCTGGGCCAGGAGGCTGCACTCGGCCCAGGCAAACCCACATCCCAGACGGAAGAAAAGGCAGTGTTTACCTCCCCACGTGGCCTCGTGCAGTTTTCTCCCGAAGATGTAGAGAAAGAGGAGAAGAGCCAGGGTGAACTGGGAAATGGTATTGGCCAGCGCTGAACCCCTGGGAAGAAGGACCCCTGTGAGGACAGGTGCCTGTGCCCCAACGCCTCCCTGCTCTCTCGGTTGGGCACAGACAGAGCTGCCTGCCCTTTGCTGCGTGCTCTTCTGCAGGCCCTGCAGCACCGTTTTCCCAGGGCAGCATCCCCACCAGCGTTCTCCAGGATGGCACAACTAAGACGCTCCCCACCAACTAGAGAGCTCATTCTTCTCCCCCTGGAAAAGCCACATACATGCAAGTCATCCCTCCTCCCTGTCCCAAGGGGAAGCTGGACTCACGTCACTCCAAGGTGCAGCTGATAGAGAAATATATAGTTGGCAAAGGCATTGACAAGGTTGGCTGCAACTCCAGTCACAATCTGGGGCAGAACGATTCCCTGGAACAAGGAGACACTGCAGGCCACACTCATCGGGGACTTGCATTAGGCTCCAGCTTGGCCAGTGTCCCAGCAGGAAGGGTCAACTGGGGATACCTCATCCTTGCTGCTGCTCCCTTCCCACCCTCCCCTCCTCTTTCTCCTCGCTTTTAAGCATGAAACATGGAGCTCTGGCCACAGAGTGACACGGGCAGGGAAAGGGCAGCAGAGAAGGAAGCCGAGAGATGGCTCATTTGCAAGGGTGGAAGCGCTGGCAGGGACTACACAATTAAAGAAGACAGTGATGAACGGTGGGTGAAAGCACAAAGCCATCTCGGCCAAAACTGAAATTCAGAAAACTAGCCAGAGAAGAAGACCTTGTGAAATTAATGTTCCTTTCTGAGATGCGGAGTGGACTCTATCACAGCTGACCACAAGAGGCAGGGCCAGGAAAAACACCTGACCTGTTTGGAACCTCACAGGGGCTGCACAGAGAGCTCGGTCCAAGTGCTTATCCACCTTTTGCAAGTTGGGGTGTCCTGCTTGTTTTTGTACTAATGATTGAACCCAGGGCTTTTGCACTGGGTTACAACTCCACTTTTGTCTTGTTTTTGTTTTTGAGTTAGGGCCTCACTGAAGTTGCTAAATTCCCCAGGCTGGACTTGAACTTGCAATCGTGCTGCATCGGCCTTCCGGAGTACTGGGATTACAGCCATGCACCACACCCGGCTAGCTTTACAGATTGCAAGGACAAGAGGATTTGAGTCCATGTCAGGACAGGAGTCTTGGCTGACCACTTACATGGACCATTTATTTGTAGGAGCTCCTGGTTAGCTTTCAGCAAGGGAGTCTGTGTTCAGATTTACATTTCAGGCAGACAGCTCGGTGTAGGATGGACCCAGGGGAAAGCTGGCAGCAGGGAGACTAGTTAAGATCCTACAGAAATGATACAGAGGACACATGACAGAAAATGAATTTGGGCAGTGGCACAGCAAAGGAGAAGGAAGAGGTAGAATCCAGAGGACCAGACGACTGACCAGTGTAGGAGAAGGAAAAGACGAAGTCACTGGTAGGATGGGCTTATAAAGGACAGGTGACAAGAAGGGAAAGTGGCAGAGGCCACTGAACTGGGAGACAGGAGGCAAGCAGCAGGTACTGGGGCAAGATGAGCAGGCAGCGTATGTGACATGCACAAGTCTCCTAAACACAGCTAGAAAGGAGGTCCGGAAGTCAGAGAGGCATGTAGTGTCCTGTGCACACAGATACAAACTGGACCCGGGGAAGGGGGCAGCTCCTCAGGGAAGGTCCCAGGAGGCACGGGGCAGGCCCCTCCCCTCCTCTCCACCCAAAAGCCAGGGCCACCTGGGTCTCCTCCTCAGCTCTCTTTCAGGTTGTTAACCTTCTCCACACACCCAGCCACTTCTTTTTTGTTCTGCATATAGTTACTGGCCAGCTGTCTCTCTAAAGAAGCCCCCAAAGCAGAAATTTTGAGTTACAGTGCCACTCCCTCCTGTCCCATGGTCCCCCATCTCCTACAGAGCCCATCCCATTATCACAGCTTTTAGTGCTCAGCCAGGGTGATGCTCTTCCATGGACCTCCATTCAATTTGTCTCCCACAAACTGGAATCTCTAGCAGAGAATACGAGGTCCTGTTCCACCAGAGCCCGGGTCAGTCTGCTACCACCATCACCCACTGTGTCCTGCACACCACAGCAGCCAAACACTCGGCACAGCCCAGCGCTGTGAACGGTCCTGTTGCTACACCGCCCCGAATGCCCTCTCCCCTGCCCCACCTTGGAAGCCACACATGTCCAGTGTAACCCAGTTCATGCCTCCCCAGCCCTCTGAGCCCAAGACACCACTTCTAGGTGCTTCCCTCGGCCTTGGGATGAGGGACGTGAAGCGTTCGTACCCACTGTCTTCACGTAAGCAAACCTGAACCTGAGCTTAGCTCGCCAAGGTGCTGGACGTTGGACAGCCAGGAAGGAGACCCTGCAGGGTGCTTAGGGGTGTCTCTGCTTCCTACTAGGTTCTCATCTAAAACAACACGGCCCAGAGATAAACCAAAATGCTAATTTTCTTTTCTTACCTATAACCAGTTTAAGCATATAATATACATGCTAATAAATATGGAAATACTGGTTTTGTTAAGATAGTAGTATCCTAAATTAAGGTCATTCCTACCTTCCTTCCCTGTTACATATTCGGGACAGTGTGGCAGGGACCTATGACCTGGTCCTGCATTTACCTGAATTTGTCTGGAAGGAACAGTCCGCATCCCACATCACACATCCACATCTATCAAGTGACGTTGGGACCTCTGGCCAGTGCTGTGGGCCACATAGAAAGAGTTCTGACTGGTGTCAGGTGTCATTACAATTTGAGCATTTGTGTTCCCACTAGGGGAAGCAATGGCTTTCAGACAGTTGAGCAGCCAAGCTGGCCCTTGGGGATCCAAGAGGCCACCGTAACCCGCAGCTTTATCTGGAGAGCAGACAGACCAGCATGCTTCTCTCCAGAGAGCCAAAGAACAAACACGGTGGCTCTGATGCTAACAATGCCAATGACAATATTCCTAAGTGAGAACTGGATATGAATTTTCCAGAGCCAAAAGTAATATGTTCACTCCCTGATACCACTTCACAAAGCCTCTCCACATCGAAGTCCTGAGCACACAACCTTGAAAACATTTTTCAGGGGCTCTAAGAAGGTGACCTGCCTCCTCCCTGATTCCCCCGACCCCTTTGTATTTGCAGGGCCCCCACTCCCACAGGCGCCCCCCAAAGAAAAGGACCATCGCCATTACCTGGTTAAGCAGGTATTTAACTTGTAATGTATAAAGAAAGGATGCCTGCAAAAGAGGAATCGGTGAATGTTAACGGTGATGTTGGCCACACATCAGTGAGCTGGGAGCCACAGCTGGCTTATGCTATAACCAAGGCCTGGCTGCCCTTTGCTCCTGCTCAGGAACACAGAGGCACCATGGAAGTGTGGGATGGGGCAGGGCGTCTGTGGTCATCTCCTTTATGGATGAATATGGTCCAACCTCTCCACCCTCCCACCCCCAACTGTCAAAAGGAAATGTAATTTCCTTCAGTGCATGGCAAGGATTTTCCTGGGGATACTGAGAAAAACTCAGAGGACCCATCCTTGCAGACCAGGCTACCATCGTATTTTGTGAAACAATAAAAGAATATCACATTAAAAATATTCAAGGACAGGGCTGGGGTGTAGCTCAGTAAGTAGTAGAGCACTTGTCTAGAATATGTGAAGCCCTGGGTTTACTCCCTAGCACCACAAAAACATATAAATAAAAAATTTTAAATATAAAAATAAAGTTAAAGATTTTAGGAGAAAGAGGGCAAATAGTCATTGTTATGGACTGAATTATGTCTCCCAAAGTCACACATCACAGCCCTAACCTCCACAAACGTGTAACTATTTGGAAGTCTTTTTTTTTTGGCCTTTAAAGACCTGATGAAGTTAAAATCTAGGTGTCAGAATGAGGCCCTAATCCAATAGAATGGGCGCCCTTTTCCTAACTACTTATTATTTTAATTTTTATTTTATTTATTTATTTGGTGGCACTGGAGATCAAACCCAGTCTTTGCATTCAGCTACAGCCTCAGCCCCTGATTTTTTATTTTTTTTTTTATTTTGAGACAGGGTCTCACTAAGTTACTAATTTGTCCAGACTGCTTCAGCTCCCAGATGATGGGGATTATAGATCGATTGATTTTTCTTTCATTCATTTGTTCATTTATTCAATCACTTACAGTCCTGGGGATTGAGCACAGGTCCTGACATATGCCAGGCAAGTGCTTTACCACTGAACTACACTCTCAGCCTTTTTTACTTTTTATTTTGAGACAGGGTTGCACCAAGCTGCTCAAAGTAACAAGAGGATGACTATTTACATGGCAGCAAAAAGGCAGCCCTCTGCAAGCCAAGGAGAGACCACAGAGGAAAGCAACCATGCCAAAACCTTGACTTTGGACCTACGGCTTCCAGAGCTGTGAAAAATACACTCTTTGTTTAAGCTCATCAGCCTTTGGTGTTCAGTAATAGAAGCCTCAGGAAACTAATTCAACTATGCTCTCAAACTGGATAAACTTAGCATGGGTAGTTCATTGACCACACACAACTGTCAAACATTAACCCCCACTGATAGCTCTGGGTGATACAGGAAAGTGTGAAGATCAAAATGGCCCTCAGAGGTTCTGAATCGGGCTTCAACACTAAAATAAGAGTCTGTCTGAACTAGGTATGGCTTTAATCCTAAAATAAGAGTCTGGACTCTTCTCCCTACATGATCTCAAAGGGCACTCCAACAGCAGGAATTTCAGACAGTGGTCTATTGGAATTGAATCACCCACCCTGTGTTTGAGGGACAGATGTTAGTCTATGTCCTTAATAACCATAATTAAACCCATGCTTCCATGAAGAGGCCAATGTCATGTGTGAGAATCAAGACTGAGCCAGGCGTGGGGCTCAGGTCTGCTGCAACCACTGTTCACCCACAGACCCCAAGAAGGGAACCTCTGACCACTTCGAAACTTACAGGAAGAGCTGGAATGAAGATCATGACATAGGTATGGGTAAGCCTACAGAATGAAAAGACAAAAATCACAGCCAGTCACAGAGGCCTCCATGTCACCAGAGAGGTGGAATAAAATAACTCAGGACTGAAGCTGCCTTTCACATTCTCCACTCTTTCTAAATAAATGGATTTAAACTACCAGTGCAAATGAGAAAAATTTATACACAGAGCTTGACATAACCCAGATGACCTTTCTTGTTTTTTCAGTCTTTCGGTGCAGGTCAGGGTATCTCAGCATTGCACCACGACCAGAAAACTCTCTACAGGGAGCAGCTCATGCATCACAGGATGTCCCTCAGCCTTTCTGGTTCCAACCAGTAGCAGTCCAATGACCAGAAATGTTTCCCAATACTGCCAGATGCCTCTGGGTTCAGAGCTGCGGATTTAGGGCAAGAATTTCTTAATTTTAAAAGTCTTAATCCATTATACAGTGGATCTAGGGCTGGAGATTTAGCTCAGAGGCATAAGCACCTGCCTGGCAAAAGCAAAGTTGTGAGTTCGATCCCCAGTACAAAAAAAAAAAAAATAGATCTCAAATGTGGCAGCTCATCAGAATCACATGGGAAACTTTGAAAGCCACTAATGTCCAGGCCTTCATGGTCAGGAATGACTGTAAATAAACATCACAAACTACCATGCCACATACAGAGGATGTTCATAAATCTCTTTGTTGCTGCTGTTGTTGCTTTCCTGGTGCTGGGGATCAAACCCAGTGCTTCAGCACGCTTGGCAAGCGCTCTGTCTCTGAGTTATGTCCCCAGGAGTTTGCAAATCCAATTCTACTCAAAACTCTTCACCCTGGAAGTCCTCCAGAGGAGTAAGGGTTCTAGGTCTCAGGAGCCAGATACAGGAGTCACTAGGGCCCGGGTGGGAGGGCTCAGCCTAGGACAAGCGGTTCCCCAGCTTGGTGTGTGACCTCATTCCTGTCCTTTGTAACTCCCAGAGACTGAGCCTGGATGGACAGTCGTTTTGCTGGGTCCCCTGTCTTACCTGGACACAGCTGGATCCTGCCTGAAGAGCAGCAGGATGTGCTGGGTGTTGAGGAAGAGCGCCCAGCAGGGGAAGCAGCAGAGCATCAGGACCAGCGTGCCCCTCTGCAGGATCACGCCCACGTACTTCAGGTTCTGGCTCCCGTAAGTCTGGGGTGCACTCAGCCAAAAAGACACCATTAGCCCAGACACAGCTTCTCCCCACTGTCCCCCACCCCCAAAGTCTGCAGCTATGCCCCTAGACACCCTGGAGACTGCTGAATGCCTTAGGGAAGAGGCATCCATGGTGAAAGAGAGAAGAGGTTTTAGAACATGGGAAGCATTTAAAAAGCACAAATGCCAGAGTCCCACTAAAGATATTCCAGATTGGGTCCCAACAATAATTTTTAAAAACTTTTCCCATGTGACTCCAACATGTAGTCAGAGTTGCACAACCTGTAAACTTGCTAGAAATGCAATTTCCTGGGCAGAAACTTCTAAAGTAGAAACTCTGGGGCCAGGCCCAGTGCTGTGAGGAGACAGACATACAGACACACAGGAGCCACATTGTGCACAAGTCTCCCAGCTTCATGTTTAGTGACCTCTCTGTGGTACCTTCAGGTTAGCCGTAGAGGGAAGGTTTGCACCACTGGCGCTAGCAAACCCAGGTGGTGCGCAGTTCAAGGTGGACTGACTTGCTATTTTTTGATTTTAAGATGGTACAAAAGGGGTATGAATTCAGTGGAAAGAAGTTGTGCTTTGAATTTTGACTCTGAATTCTGCCTGTGCTAGCAATACGTGGTGTCCTCCTCCCCCAGGAAGCTGGGTAGTGACAGCAAACCACAGCTCCCCGTCAGCCACGTGGTCACAAGGGGAGTTGCTGAGACTCTAAGGTACTCTACTGCTAAGCCAGAGTGTCCCGTGAGTTAAGTGCATTCAACAAAGTTTTGACTACAAATATTTTCACCTTACAGTGGGCGCAATGGGACGTAACCCCATCCTAAGTGACAAAGCATCAGTGTACAATTCAGGGTGTCTCCCTCCCACTTCTGGCCACCTTACTCCAAGGAGGACGTTGAGCACTCAGTATCACCCAGGTGGGGGTCCAGAAACTTGCGCTCTGACAAGTCCTCCAGGGGATTTTGACGCAGGCTCAGAGTTGAGAACCACAAGACTACAGCAACTAAAGCATGAGTGGTAAGAGGGACTTCTCCAAAGTGCCCTGTTTGGTTAAAATGTGGTATAAAGTCTTCATCAGAGCCACAGTGCTCCCTAGGCTGAAAGAAACCCACACACAGTGCAGAGAATGGGGGCGAGGAGAGCGGCCGAGGGGCTGACCCCCTCCTAACGGAGGGCTCCTTCCGTCCAGCTGCTCTCAGGGGATGTCTAGGGCCACTGTGAGAAAGTGACCGCTTCCACGTACCTGGGAGATGAGGGTGTCACAAGCAGAGGATAGGCCATGTCCCACAGAAATGCCAGTGACATTGATAATCTGGAGATAAACCAAAGAAAGCAGAGGGAGTTAAAAGGACAGGAAGAGCAGGTCTCTACCCCTGCCATGCTCCTCCGTCAGCAGTAGTAAGCCAATTTAATCACCAGACTGCTTGCTTTTTTAATTTTACGGCGCCCCAGTTCAGAGGGTCATGAGCCAGTCTGGGCACTGATTTGGATCTAGGCCTCCACCTTCCTGTTCCATTTGCAGATTAGGGTTCAGCAAGACCAACGGGGGCAGAGGAAGCTGGCTCCTCTTGATGATGTCAGATTTCCAGTCCCCTTATGCAATTTCCTTCTCCCGGATGTGGTACTGGAGCAGGAATCAGAGCTGCACAGATTACAAGTCACACGATGTGGCCAACAGGCTAACACCCCCCCCCGCCAAAGACGTCCCCATTCTAAACCCTGTTCACGCAGCAAAGGAGAATTACTGAAGGCTGCAGTCCTGCGCCACCCTGACTTTGAGCCCAGGGACACCCAGTGCAGTTTGACTGAGAGGCTTTCGAAGCGCCCAGTTGTGCCGGTCTGTGACAGCAGCATGAAGAAACAAACCCAGGCAGCTTTGGTTGACCCCAGGAGAGCCTCAGGCATACCGCAATGGCAAGGGTGACAGCGTCCAGCTCCAGCTTGCCCAGGTGGCCACAGAACACGGAGCTGATGAAACTGATCAGGAATATCATCAGCTGGGCCAGGGACTGGGGAGAGAGAGGTCAAGGAGAGATCAGCTCCCTCCACACAGTGCGTGGCAGCTCCAGAGCCCTCCCCAGCCGGCCCCGTGGGAAGTAAAGAAGCCCCAGGTCTCAGGTAGCCACTGCCAGCTTCCATGGGCAAATGTACAGTCTCTGAGGGATTCCTGGAAATAGCAAAATGTTTCTGTGCAACTCCTGGCTCAGAAACCCATGTTTTAATTTTTTAAAAAATATTTTAGGGGCTGGGGATATAGATTAGTGGCACAGTGCACAGTTCAATTCCCAGTTCACACACACACACAAACACTATAATAATTTACATACTTGTATACAGTGTGATATTTCGACATAATGTGCCCTGTGTGATAATAAGACCAGGTAAGTATGTCCATCATCTGCAACAGGTACCATTTCTTTGCACTGGGAATATTCAAAATTTTCTTTATTGGCTACTTTGAAACATGCAATTAGTTGTTATCAACTGTAGTTACCCTCCTGGGTGACAGTATATTAGAAGTTCACTCTGGCAGGCTGAGGCTAGATGATCTTGTATTCAATCCTAGCCTAGGGAATTTAACAAGTTCGTGAGACCCTGTCTCAAAATTTAAAAAAAAAAAATTTTTTTTTTTTTTTATCGGTAGCAGGGATTGAACTCACGACCACGTGCTTGCCAGGCTGGTGCTTATGTCACTGAGCTAAATCCCCAGCCCCTCAAAATTTAAAATTAAAAAAAAAAAAAAAAGGCTGGAATGTAGCTCAGTATGAAAGCCCCGAATTCAATCCCTTGAACCACAAAAGTTATTCCTCCATTCAGTTTCACCCACAGACCCATGAACTACCTTCTCTCCATCCCCCTGAATCATGAGTTTTGAGAATTTCCCAGTCTTTTGGGTGTGTTTTTCACTTTAACTTCTTACACCAAAGATCACATGGTTTCTCCTGAAGTTTCCGGAGGCTGCCTTCTTGAATAATGCCCTTGTTATTACAGATTCCCAGATTCCTGGAGAGAAGATGGACTTTGAAATCAAGACCTCACTCCAGCCACCAAGATATTCCACAGCTAGGAGGGCTGAGTGGGAACGCCATTGTCCACTGGGACTCGAGACAGGCTCTTACTATTTATCCCGGGCTGGCTTCAAACTTGGGATCCAGTGAAATCCAAGCCCCCTGGGGAAACGCCACCAACTTGTTTAGCACCTCTAGGTCTTTTAATTCTACGCAGGCTCAGACATGAGGGCAAACTCAGTTTCCGGAATACTGAGCCATCCTTTCAGTGATGGCTGTGAATCACTGTACGATTAGACACTCAGCTTGTTTCTGGAGATTAATTTAAAACCATCTTCTGCTCCCCCACCTACTACACACAGGCAGTCTAATATCTTGCTCCAGTGGGAGAGAGGGACTATTGGCCCAAGAGGGGGTTCATCTGACCCCCCCACTGCCTAGGAAGACAGACAATTACCTAATGGTTTGTCTTGTCTGCCCCTCGGGGCCCCTTTTAAAAACTGATGTCCAGGATGGTGACATTGCTGCTGTTCTGGTGTCAAAGCTGCCTCTCACACCATCAAGGGACATGGGTTCTTCCTTGCTGAGCTCCAGCGGCCACCTTCTTGGGCTCCACTGGTGTAGCTCCTTTTCCTGGCCTCTACCTGACCTATGCATAGCCTGTCAGCCTGTGCTGTAGCCACCCCAAAATTGCCACCGCAGGAGCTGATTAGGTTTTGATTAGGTCCGCGAACTATGAGAGAAAAACTGCTTTCTTTCCTTCCTCAGAATTCACATTTAAGAGAGATTGTGTACAACTCTGCTGAGGGGCCTAGCCCCTCATAAAATGAATTGGGCTGGCACAGTGGTGGATGCCTAGAATCCCAGTACTTAGGAGGCCAAGATAGGAGGATCCCAAGTTTGAGGCCAGCCCAGGATAAAGCATAAGAGCCTGTCTCAAAAGAAAATAAGGAAAGACCAAAATGGAATGGCCTGTTAATAACTCTATGTGTCTGTGTGACTCACTGCAGAAATAGGAGACAGATCTTTCCTACATCTGTTCCCGACTGCAGACCCAGGTACCTCTCTCCCTACTGCAGAAACCAAGCATGAACCTATTTTTCAACAGAGCCTCCTGCTAGTAAACAGAAGAAATGCATATTTAGGTAAACCTAAATAAAATGATCAGGGAGTAGGAAAGAAAGGGGAAGAGACATGAATTTTACAAGTTCGGGCTTGGGAGTGTACATCGGTGGTAGAGTTCTTTCCTAGCATGTACAAGGCCCTGGGTTTGATCCCCAGCCCTGCAAACAAATAAAAATTATTATTTTTTTTTTTTAGAAAAAGTTGACATGTTTAACCTGATTTTGCAGAATCCAAAGCCAGACACATTGGACATTGTAAGGGTATAACCAGGACACAGTGCCATAGGGTAGGTGTTGTCACTAGATAGTCTGTGGTGCATTCAGTGGCACTTGCTGTCTCTTCACAGTTCTGTCTCCCTGCAGGTCACATGTTTTTCAAGACTTCATGTGAAAACATGCTCAGTCTCCCCTACCATCGGGTCTTTGAAGTGCAGCCCAGATTCTGCTTTCATAAATCCCACTGTTAGGAACATCTCTCTCGCTTGAGTGGGAGTGGGGCATTTTCTTAGGGTAAGCACCCAGTCCAAGGGTGGAAACAGTTGTTCTTTGTACAAAAGGCCAGGAAGTCAAACTGAGTTCAACTAATTCCTGTGAGAGGCACCTTTAGTGTCAATACCAGCCAAAACAGTTTCTTGGTGAGGGGCCACTGCTTTCCTTGGGTTATAGCAATGAAAGAGCTATCTACTCACCGCCTGTTATGGTTTACACCTAGATTCCCTGCAAAGCCTCATGCACTCAAAGGCAGGGTGTTTAAAAGATGACTAGTTATGGGGACATGACAGCTAACTTTCTATTAGAAGGTGGGGTCAGGTCTGAAGATGTAGGTCACCTGGGGCAGGACTCAGCAGGATGCATCTTCCTTCCCAGCTCCTCCCTTGACTCTGCTTCCTGGCTCCCATGAGGTGAGGTGAGCAGCTTTCCTCTGTCAGATGCTTCCACTACCCCTTCCCTCCTTGGAGTCAGCCAACCACCAAGTGAAAACATGAGCCAAAGCAAACCTCTCCTCCTTTAAACTGCAGCAGTCAGGTATTATATCTCATTTATGAGGAATGTCACTAGGACCCTCCCAGAGCTGGGCAGCCAAAGGCAGCCAGCCTCACCCAATCCTCAGCCCCAAGAGAACAGGCTTCAGGAGGTTAAATGTACTGATTCTGCACAGATCCTGTTTCAAGTCTTTGGATGAACTCCTGGTCACAGATTATGGTCTATGCACACAAGGGCCACCTGGGGGGACTGTTTGGAAGGACCGTGCCCTGTTCTATCTCAAGAGACAGATTTAAAAGTATAAAGGATAGGTAGAAAGGGACAAGGGGATGGATCTGTTGCAATAGAGGAGGGGTACAAGGGAACAAGGGTGAGGGGTGAGGAGGAGAAGAAGGGGAAATAAACATAAAGATGTGCCTGGTACAGGAACCAAACCACCACAATTAACGTAAACACTACGCCATAGCATGAGCTAAGACAACCGGAAGAGGAGGGGAAAATGGAAGGGAAGGGAAAGGGGATGAAAAAAAAGAAACAATCTTATAATATGTACATGTAACCACACCCCAAGATGATTGTAAACCGCACGAATTGCAAAATGTATTAATAAAATTTAAAAATTATTTTTAAAAAATCTAGCTTGAAAAAACAAGACAGATGGAAACGGTCTGTGAGCCAAGGAATCTGCGTTGCCATGCACGTGCCATCCCTACCCCCAGCAGAGATTCAGGTGGTCAAGCGCCCTGCTCCGAGGATGTTCCAGGCTCTGCCTCTCTGCTACCGGCAGGCGCGTTGCTGCACCAGGGAGCCCACAGCCAGGTGTGAGAAATGGAGAGGAGTTGAGCAGAAACAAGGAAAGTCATAATTTAAAATCTGTACGTTTAAGAAGTTTGCAATTTCAGGACACAAGGTGACGCAGAGTTAGCCATATCTGTGCTCTCTGGACTGTGTATGCGTCTTTTCTTTCAGGCCCATCACATCTAAAATTCCTTAAAGATACTTTAAGTCAAGGGCAGGGGAAATGGCTCAGCAGCACGGTGCCTGCCTGGCAAGTGTGAGGTCCTGGGTTCGATTCCTGGCACCAAAAAAAAAAAAAGATTCTTTAAGTCTGTAAATTAGCCCAATTGACAAGGTAAGGGGCAGAATTCTAACCTTAAAAAATAGACTGGGTCCCTGCCTCTGTCCTATAAAATGTGAAACAAACCGTTATCTAACTACCTCTGGATGGGCCACTGATTTTTCTCCTGTGAACCAAACCCAAATTTTCTACAGATTCCCAGGTTCTACCATCAAAAACATAAAAATATATCCAGCTCCAGACTAGGGTGCATGTCCCTCTGGAAGATGCGCACTCTGCTTCTCTGAATGTGCGCTTTTAAAACGCTGCCTGCTAAATCCCTTTATGCCTTTTTACGGATGCGAAGATCGTTTTTCTGTCATGGAAGTCAGCAAGCCGTAACCTGTCCTGGATTGGAGTGAGTCAAGGTTTCCCTTCTCTGCTCTGAGGACCTCCTTGGACACTTCTTGGCAATCACACCACTTCCGGTAAAGGTTTGTTTATTTCCCATAGTTTTCAAAGGCAGCTGTCAAACAGCAGGGACCTGAACTGGCAGTGCTCAGATGGAACCAGACGGACAATGGAGACGAAGGCTGGGGTGTAGCTCAGTGGGAGAGCATGTGCCCTGAGGTCCAGTCCTAGCACAACCCCAAAACTGCCAGACTGATCCTACTTCTGTGCCTTCGTCATTTATTTATTTATTTATAGACAAGGGCTTGCTATATATATATATATATTTATATATATATTTATATATATATATATATATATATATAGCTCAGGCTGACCTCAAACTCACAGCTATCCTCCTGCCTCAGCCTCCAAGTGTTGGGATTACAGGCATGTGCCCTCACACCTAGCTGTCCCTTATTCTTACCCAGGATCTTTCTCATTTTTAAGTATCTTTAAGGCAGCAACATACCACCTGGTAGCAAGATAAACACTCTTACAGCGGTCACTTGTAAAAGTTGTGCTCCAGGCCAGCTGCCTACCCAGGTGCCCATGCAAAGGTGTGAAAAGGCATCTGACCCCATCTCACGGGGACTTGAAAGTCCATTCTGAGCAGTAAAAGGTCAGCGTGAGAAGGCACCTGAGCAGTCAGCTGGGGCAGCTTCCTCTCTGTACACACAAGGAAGCTCCTGCCCAGCTTCACCTGACTTGACTCACTCAGAACAACCTTCTGTGCAGCACAGAGTGTGTCCCAAGCTTCAGGGGTGGGAGTGGGCGTTAACCCGGCACCACCGCCCCATTCCTACCCTAGGGAACCCTATGGAGGGGCAGGCGTGTGTGCTGAGCTACAAGGGCACAGAGGGGGAGGCAGAGAAGGCTGCAGGAGGCAACAAAGTGAGGCTGGACCCTGACTGATGGATTCCCAGGTGGAGGGCAGGTGGGGTCGAGGCAGGCTGACCACAGACAGGAGACTGGCCAGTGGAGGAGGGTCGACAGGAGGCAGTGTCACAGGACAAGCAGGAAGCTTAGTGAGGGCCAAACCACTGAGGACTTTAAGGACCAAGGTCAGGGTTTTGAGCAGGGACGTGACAGCGTAGGTGAGCATTCAAAATGGACTTTCAGCGGTTTCACGGGGCACATTTGGGGCAGCATGAGCCGGGGAGGGGAGACTGGAGGCTGTTGGGATGGACTGGAGGGGAGATATGAAGGGGGAGGCCCCTGTGAGAGATGTTCAGGATGCTAAAACCAGAGGCTTTGATGAGAATGGGCTGCAAGGAGGCTTGACGGGAGGGAAAGAAGGTCCCAGACCTCTCTCGCCAGTGGCCGCCACCTTGAGACTTCCTCTTATTTGTTCACTCACTCTTTGACCTGTCTGGAAGAGGAACCATCTTCTCCTTCTACATTTTCTCTTTTCTTCTCCTCCAGCCTGGATTCTCTCCTGTCCCCAGTAACCTTCCCCTGTGACTAACCAGTCCCTGCTAAAGATTTCCCCAGCCTAAGACAATTCAAACTGTCAGCCCTTCTGTGTGTGTGTGTGTGTGTGTGTGTGTGTCTGTACACACATGCACACTCTGACTGCCACCATTGGATGCCACCCCCAGCCTTCCCTGATTTTCAGCACTGTATCTCTGGGAGGTTCTGGACTTCTTTCCCAAGAATGCTGGCCTAGGCAGTCACATCTTTACATCAGCCCATGCCCAAGAGGGATCTATGTTAGAGGTTACTCTTCAGGACTCGGACAGTTCAGCCTGGTGGGAGATGCTAGTGAGAAAGAGAAAGTGAGGTACAAAGGTCTGAGGCAAGGGATTCGCTCACCGCCCCTTTCCTTCCCTCCAAGTATCTGCTTTCCTAAGTCTTCTGCAAGATAAAACAAAAAGAATGATTTGAGATGTAAAGCTGCTCGGCCTACAATCTTTCCTTTAATGGTGTGGATTATTCTGCTTCACAAGACCTCGTTTAAACTGTACAGAGTCTATAATCCCAGGACTCAGAAGGCTGAGGCAGGAGGGTGGGAATTTTAAGGCCAGTCTGGGCTACATAGTGAGACTCTGTCTCAAAAGAACAAAAAGAGAGGATGGGGCTTCATGTAAGGCTCACTGGGAAAGTACATTGGTAAATCCTAAAGCCCGTAAGGGTCAGAGACAACACGATAACTTGAGAAGTCCAGAAAGAAAATAATGAATGAGGAAAACACAGATGTGTAGCGAGGAAGACCAAGCCAGCCATCCTATTTTACGGTAGAGCTGCAAAGAAGAATACGGGACACTGAGCAGGGGCAACGAAAACAATCTGCTCCCACCCTGTGTCCTGCAGGAATTAGGAAATTCACGGGAGATGGGCATAGAGATCAAGTGAGGCTCCGAAATATGATTTAGAAGAGATTAAATCAGTGTCTGAAGCCTCCGATCACACTTTTGCAAAGCATTCATAAGAACATGTCCTCCAAGGACTGGAGGGAAATTGCCAAATTATTGCCTGGTAGTTTGATTCAGGGATTTTTATTCTTTTGTTAGTCCTGGTTTTCTTTTCTTTTCTCCCTCCCCCCTACAATGAATATGTATTGCATTTGTAATAAGGACAACAATGCACACATAAACACACGTGTGCACACACAAGCAGAAAGGTCATGCCCCTCTCCTTGTCAGCCCAGGGACAGGTCACTGGGAGATGCCAGGTTTCAGAAAGCTGTCTCATTGATGTTGCTTGCTCTTGTTGTTTGGTATTAGTAAGGCAATGCTGGCTTTGTAAAGCCCTTTCCAAAGCACAGACTATTACCGTCACTTTCCGCATGGATAAGCAGAGACTGGAAGCTCCACAGAGCTGTTTGCTAACCTGCCGGGGCTCCCGGAGAGCACGGCTGCTCCATTGGGGCTGTCCTTTACTTCCCCTGCCCTTTACCCTTCCAGCTGTCCTCACAGTAGTTTGCTGAAGAGAAGCCCCACCTGAGTAGGTCAGATGTTAGCCGCCAGCTCATTCTTCACATTCGCAGAACCCAGAACACTTGATAACCTTAACACAGAGCCTTAGTTTTCAGTTCTTTAAATCAATAACACAAAGTATGTAAAAAAAAAATTGCAGCTAGTCCTAGGAAACTGAGGTCCATTTCTATGTTCTAGAGAAGCAAAAAGGATTCAAAGATGCCACTCAGCATGTAGCTTTCCTTCCCTGTTCCTCCACTTTTTTGGCCCTGATGACCCCAACATGGAGCTTTGAGGTGGTTGCCCCTGAATCTCCTCAAGGTTGCTGAACTTTCTTTTTTTAATTATTTCATTATTTATATTTTGGTTTTGTTTTGTTTTGAGACAGGGTCTCACTGTGCAGTTCAGGCTGGCCTTGAGCTCACTTTGTAGCCCAGGTTGGTTTTGAACTAACAAGAATCCTCCTGCCTCAGCCTCCTGAGTGCTGGGATTATAGGTGTGCACCGCCACACCTGGATTTTTTTTTTTTATCGGTACCAGGGATTGAACTCACAACCACTTGCTTGCAAGGCAGGCACTTATGCCACTGAGCTAAATCCCCGGCCCCACACCTGGATTTTTTAAAAATATTTTTTGCTACACCTTCTTGAACAAATATTAGTCCTTCCTTCCAACTCTTAATTCCCAAATACTCTTAATTCCCTGGTCACCTGAACTTTTAATCCCAGGATCAGAGTCCAAAGAATCCCAGGTTTTGAGATTCCAAACCAAGACTTCTTTCCAGTCTGCAGAGAACCACAAACGCCCATACACTGGACACATTCCCATTCGTGGCTTTGTGCCACACTGGATATCATCACATCCCGTGAACAACAAACAGTGTCACCACCATTCCAGGGGGACACAGCTGCCAGCTGTAGCCCGTGCAGGTGCAGAACGGCTGCGCCATGGCCAAAACGGTATCTAGCCTTAGACACGCTTGCTGCTTCTTGTCCAGTGAAGCGGCTTTCCTACCCCTGGGGCTTGAAAACCACCCAAACTGGCAAGAGAGCAGGAATAGGATTATACGCGTTGTGATTCTTGTAGTTTTAAAAACTCACGTTACTTTTTAAGACTAGCAGAGGACTTGTTACTGATACCACACACACACACACACACACACCAACCCCAGAAAGAACCACATTTTTAAAACTCGGTTTTTGAGCACCATTGTAGGCAGGGAGAGGAGCGTCGCGCAGGATGCCCCTGGCTTCCTCCGCAGAGCTTGACTCTAGATTCCAGCACTGGCCGAAATCATGGAGCAGGTGAGACAGTTCACCGTCTCCCCTCCTAACCTCAGGATAGTGCACACCCGAGCCCCGGGCTTTGCCGCTAGTTTGCGAAGAAATCGAATTCCGAGCAGCAGCCGGCGTGACTCTTGGCTGGTTCTCCGGACTCCCCGTCCAGAGATAGCACCGCGCGGCGCCTTGGGCGCCCAGGTCCCCGGTGCAGAGCAGCCGGCGGCCGGTGCGCACCGAGGCTCCGGGCAGCCGGGCCGGCGCGGTCCCCACCTCTGCCAAATCTTAGGCTGCAACACGAACCGCCAGCGATCTCAACCCGCCGCCGGGACCAGCCTGCAGCGGAGGCCACCAGACTCACCGCGGGACCGGCCAGAACTAGCAGCGCCTGCAGCTCCTCGCGGAAGCCGGACAGCAGCGGGCAGCGCAGCGTGCGGCGCTCGGAGGCGGCCGGCGGGTCTCCGGGACTGGGCCCGGACTCCGAGGAAGCCTCCATGTGCTGGGCGCTATGCTGCAGAGGAGCTCGAACGCCGGGACCGGACCGCACAGGGCTCCCCTGCTCCAGTCCCCGCCCTCGGCCGCCGCCCCCAGCCGGCCCAACCCTCCTGCGACCTCGCTGGGACGCGCTCCTGAGCCTCTGCACCCTGTGGACACCCGCGCGCCCCGCAAAGGCCGGCGAGCTCCAGCGCTTAAGAAGCAAAATTGGGAAGCGCTCTAGAAACTAACGGAAAGCACCGAGGAGGACAGGGGACTCCCCGAATCTCTGCTGCCAGGGCTCCTCCTCACCCCCGGCCCTGCGCCTCTCCGGGAGGTCCAGGTTCTGAGGGTTGCGGTGGAAGAACCAGGAGGACCCGGGTGGGCGTCCAGCCAGGCGTCTGGATTGGCCGCTTTGGTGATCAGCGACACTTTGATACCTGCTTGGATTTTGCGCGCTTTCCCACCAGCTGGTCCTTTTAAAGAATCAACCGGGAAAGAACAACAAACTCACATTTACCAAGTAGCACAATCGGGGTTTTCAGAGCTTCTGGGATGTTCATCCTTGAGCTTTTGAGAAAGAAGAGGCTGTGAACATCAGGTAAATGGAGGTTCGAGAGGTATCTGCCACCCTGCAGCACACAGACAACCTGCTCACCACCCCGAACCTCAGTTTCCTTGTCGGTAAACTCAAAATATTATCTACCTCGCCGTTTGTGAGGTGAGGGTTTCAGAGGTGAGGACTTGTGTCAGTACCACGTGCCCTCAGCCTAGCACAGGGTCCCCGCCTAACAGGCGTGAGTTACAGGATCCAGGACGAGTTCTGTAATACAAAGAAACGAATTCAAAAATGGCTCGTGTGACCAACACGTTTTGATTCAAAGACTTGGTTCCAGGACTGGAATCTAACAACGGCTTGTGTAACCAGAAGTTTAGCTTCAAGAACTAAAAAGCAAGATCAGTAGTGTTTTCTCCTTCCCTCTGATTCTCCACCCCGCCTGTGATTGATTCCCTTTGGTTTTATTTACCTCTGCAGTGGCCTTTCCGTTCTTGCATGGGAATCCAGGACACTCATTCCTTTACTTCCCACCTGATAAGCCAGAAAATAAGACCCTTCTCCCTTTTCTTCTAGCTCCAAACTATCAAATAAATGAGAGAGAGAGAGAGAGAGAGAGAGAGAGAGAGAGAGAGAGAGAAAACTTGATTGGATCTTCTTAGGCTTCTTGCCCACTTCCAAAACAATCACCCTGGCCAGGAAAACAGGGTCTTACGTGTGGCTGGACCTGGACTGTGCATTGTGCTCTGATTCAGAAGAGTTGAATGCTGTCTGCGACCTTAATCCATCTTGCCAAAACTGCATATATGGAGTACAGAGGTTTTCCCAAGAAATGGGGATCTCAACAAACAAAAACTCTTGAATATACACTTGACCTCCGATCACTGATTTTTTATAACTTTCTTATTTATTGATATTGCAGTGCTCAGGCCTTGAGACTGAACCTGCAGGTGCTTCGTGATCCTCAATTTCTCCCGACACCACAGCATGCAGTATACATCTTCTTGAGTGCAGATCTAGGAGCTTATTTTTTTGCATTTTCTTCAAGTCTGAGTAATGATGGTGAGGATACAGGCAATGTGTTTTCTGACAGTTTTGACATTGCAGATGCTTGGTGTTATGGCTTGTATCTAGATGTCTCCCCCAGCAAAGATTATCCTGGATTATTAGGTGGGCTCATGGAATCTCAAGAGTCTTTATAAGAGGAGATCAAAAGGGTCAAAATCAGAAAAAAGGAGATGTAATGACAGAGCAGAGGTTGAAGTGTATGATTCCATTTTCTGTTGCTATAATATAATACCTGAGGCTGGATAAATGAATAAAGAGAGGAGGTTTATTTAGCACACAGTTTGGAAGTGGACTACATGAAGAGCATGGTACTGGCTCTGGTGAGGGCCCCTGGCTACATCACATCATGGCAGATGGTATTGTGATGGGAACATATGTTAGAGGGAAGGATCACATGCTGAGGCAGGAAGCGAGAGCAGGAAGGGATTGAGCTTGCCCTTTCATAACCAGCTTTCACAAGAACAGTTCCATGAGACCAGTTTTAGTCTGAGGGTAATGTCCATCTGAGGGTAATGTTCTGATGACCTCCCAGTGGGCTCCACTCCTTTAGGTCTCATTGCTTTTCACGTCACCACACTGAGGACCCATACTTCCAACATGTGAATCCTTGGAAGACACATTCGAATCATATCCAAATTCTAGCATGCAGTAATACACTTCGGATAGAGGAAGAGGCTATAACCCAAAGAATACAGTGCTTCTAGAATCCCCCCTTTTGTGTGTATGTGGGAGAGAGAGAGAGAGAGAGAGGGAAATAGAGACACAGAGAGAGAGGGAAAGAGAGAGAGAGAGAAAGAGAGAGAGAGAGAGAGACTCACTATGCTTTTCAGGCTAGCCTTGAACCCACTACAGAGCCAAGGCTGGCCTCAAACTCATGGCAATCCTCCAGTCTCAGCTTCCTGAGTGCTGGGATTACAGGCATTTGCCACCCTGTCACGCTATCTTCTAGAATCTTGAAGAGGAAAGAAAACAGATTCTTCTCTGAAGCCTCCAGCAGAAATGCAGCCGTGATAACATGAAACCCATTTCAGACTTTCAACCTCTGTGAGATAATCATTGTGTGTTGTTTTAAGCCACTAAGTTGGTACTAATTTATTATATAATCAGCCTATAAGTATTTATCAGGAACAACCAAAACTGATTCAGAAGTGGGAAAATATCAAAAACACACAAACGATCCCCAATGGACCCATGTATTAGTCTATTTTCTATCACTACAAGAAAATACTTGATGCTGGGTACTTTATAGAGAAAAGAATGTATTTATCTCATAGTTCAGTAGATTCAAGAGCATGGTTCCAGCATCTGCTTAGCTCTGGTGAGGGCCTTTCTGCTATATAACAACATGGGAGATCCTACATGGTAAGAGAGATCACACAGCAAGACCAGAGGCCAGAGGGCCCACTCAGTAATCTAGGATGATCTTTGCACCTTGACCTTGATCTAGTCTACACATACCTTCACAGTGGAAGGTAGCATATCCATAGATTCCAAGGAAAAGATATCTTCAGAATGGATAGCTTTGGGAGCCATTATTCTATATCTCATCCTCACTACCTTTTCAACATGTCTCCAACTTCCCTGGTTTCTTTGTTGTGTGTTTTTGTTTTGCTTGTGGTGATGGGATTGAATCCAACACCTCACCCAACCTGGACAAGCACTCTAAGCTATACTCTCACCTCTCCTGTATTTCTTATCCTGATGAACTTTGCAGGACCAAGGCTGATAGTCTAAGCATCTATTTGGAGGATAACTATGCAATATGGCAAATATGGGGGATTTCCTTCTGTCTTGTTTTTGAAATCCAGTATTATTCTCACTGTTTTGTTTTGTTCTGATTTATTGTTTTGTTTTTTTCAATGCTCTGTTTTGATCGGTTTTATTCTGTTTTGTTTTATTCTGTGACTGAAGAAATGGACACTATTGTGAAGATAACAAGATATATTATGGTAGCCGTTGTTGTCCTGTTTTGAAGTTATATACCACTTTCACTGCTTTGTTTTGATTGGCTCTATTCTGTTTTGTATTGTTGGGTTCTATTCTCCTTAAAATAAAAAATAATTTTTAAAAATCAAGATAACCAGGGGATAAGAGGAGACTTATTTATTCACACACCCAGAAAAAAAAAAAACTTTTTTTTTTCAGTTTTATCAGCTTTGCCCTGAGATCATAAAACACAAACCAATTGGTTAACCTACAGATATCAAAGGATTGCTCTCCGTTCCAGAGAGAGAGAGAGAGAGGACACTTCTTTACTGAGTGATTTGAGCCCATACCGGTATACAAACAATATAAACAAACCTCAGGGTCCTCGGGGACATCAGGACCCTTGCCCCCCAACTAGCAAACGAACAAAAACCCTTAACAACCAAAATTCCTGTTGTCAGCTACTGGACAGTGAACTTCAAATGGTCTCATCATCAAAAATCCCACTATGGGAAATAAGTAAGTCACATTGCACAAGTCAGAACCCAAACCACAAACTCGGCCAAGAATTGAATCCAAAGCACAGAGCCCGCAAATACGAGGTCAAAATGCGCAGGCTCAGTGAAAGTCAGGCTGTACTGCTTCCGGTAAGTCATCATGCACGGGGCAAACAGGCCCTGAGAGCAGTTTTCTTGGCTCTGGTGAGGAGATGCCTCCGAGTGCTTTTGGCAGCTTCCTGCTATGGCAGGAAGATGCAGCCAGATGCACTTAAAATAAGAGGGAAATGTTATTTGCAAAATACTTGCAAGTTCAGACTTCAGAGAATGGATTGCTAAATAAAGACACATGACGTGTTTTTGGAAGAAAAATGAGACAAACAGAAATATTATGGTCAATAAACCTATTCATGAGGAGGCCCCAAAATGCTCACAAGAAAATTGTATCCATGCAGGTTGTAACAGATTTTCAGTTATCACATTATGAGAATCAGAAAAAATGGTATTTTGGATCAAGGAGTCAGCAACTTATAGGAATGACTCAAACAGTATTATTAGTGGGATTCTAGAATGTGTCAGAGTGACTCTGTGTGATCTGGTTTGCTTTATTTCAGAGTCCAAAATGTTTAGTTTGTGATTTTCTCCTGACTTTGGGATGTGACACGTGCACTTCATTGTCATTATGGCATTCCAAAGCATCCATGTTATTTCACAAAAGAAAGTGAAGCTGAATTCTGAGGTATCGTATCTTGGGCCTTCCTGCCTGCTGGGTTTCTTATTATCTTTGGTCCACTTTGAACTACAGGACTTACTGCCTGTGAAGAAAGCACCCTGACTGATACCCAAAGATATTTTTTTTCATGAACAGATGGCTGATACTTTCTTTATCCTTGGAATTTAATTATTCCACCAGATTTTGTCTGAGAGAAAGTTCCCCCTCCACTTTTATCCCGGCTCTGCTAGGCCTTTTATCCACACACGTACGAGCTCGCCCATCTCAGTCAGATGATTCTCAGTGACAGGGAAACCACCACTGACGAGCAACTGACTCGCCACTGCCCTTCCAAACCCTAAATCCAAGCTGTCTACTGTGTGAGTCACCTTTCCACCCCTATAACAAACCCCTGAGGTAACCAGCTTATAAAAAGAAGAGTTTACTTGGACTCCCAGTTTTGGAGCTGTCAGCTGTCTGTTGGCCTTGTTCTTTTGGGGTCCATGGGGAGGCCGTACATCATGGCAGGGGATGCTTGATGGAGCGAATTGCTCACCTCATGGCCAGAATGTGAGGAAAAGATGGATGGACTAGGCCTCACAACTCTTTCCAGAGTACCCCCCATGTTGACCAGAAGACTCCCCACAAGGTCTCCTCTTCAAGTTACCACATCTTTCAATAGCACCACACTGGGGACCAGGCTTCCACCGGGGCTGTGAGGGGCCCTTACCCAGACCATAGCGTCTCTGTTGTTCTCAATGCCATAGTAAGATTTCCTCTCAGGCTTGCCAGGGCAGAACAAACATCTTAGCTAATTTGGGTTCTGTCTTATAATCTTATACACTATGTTTCAAGTACCTAT
The DNA here is from genome assembly GCA_004027455.1 of Hydrochoerus hydrochaeris. Taxonomy (NCBI): domain Eukaryota; kingdom Metazoa; phylum Chordata; class Mammalia; order Rodentia; family Hydrochaeridae; genus Hydrochoerus; species Hydrochoerus hydrochaeris. Next base: position 27,489 of record PVLA01005466.1, read on the forward strand.
GATGCACGAGGTAGCTCTCTGGAATGTATTTTATGCCACTGTGGTACTCCTGTGTGTCAGAGCTCAAGTAGGAGTGAACATGAATTGTAATCTTATCTTGTTCCTTCTCTTTGGAGCTTAATGAGCATTTGACAATCACTCCCCAACACATGACTGCTTCCCAGGAAAAGTAAAAATAATGCCAGTTGTCAACATCAAGACAATTCTAGTCCCTGTGTACGTGAGACTCTAGCAACCTGATGTTGCTAAACTGACAGCCTGAGGTCACCCTCTCACCTGAGAGTAAAATTAAAATGTTTGAACCCCAGCTTGTTTATAGTGGCAAAATCCATACCTTTTCCCTTACAGTCTTGAAACAGGCTTGAGGTAGCGGGTTGGGGAATGTGTGTTGGTGATGGATTCGGGCTGATTAGGAGCTCCCCCTTGAATCAGTATAGTACCTCACATGTTGTGTCCGGAAGGGGTGAGCAGGATGAATACCTTAAATAATCACTGTGGCCGTCTGGTTTCTGACCCATTTAAGGAGCTTAAAAGCCATCACTTAACCCTAACAAGTGAAAAGTTGAAAAACTAAAAAAATCAACAACTCAGGCAACCCACTCGGGACCCCATCTGTCTCTCTCAGACAGAAGCTTTTTTTCTCTCAATAAATACATTCTGCTCGTATCCTCTGTTGTTCCTTAAAATTCATTCTTTGATTGTAGAGAACACGAACTGTACCAAACATGTAGTGTGCTGGGAGTTTCATCCCCCTGTGTCATTTGAAGGTCTTCCACCAGGATCACTGGATGGAGGGGAGAGTTTGCTTTTGTTTCATAGACTCTGGACTGGGACACGTTTAGGTAACAAATTTTTAGACTTCAAATTTTGCTTTGTCTTTGCTTATTGCTTATAATTGCTTATAATTGTCTTGTGTCTTGCAGAGTTTTGTTAAAACATGGAACATTTTTGTTATTTTGTTCTTGTACATGTTGCATTTGAATTAGTTACTAAATTTACTGATACGCCTTGCTTGACTTTATTTATCACCCTGAGAAAGCCAGGAGTCACTGTCCCAACCACCTATGGGAAGAGTCACTGCTCTTTAAGCATGCCGACTTCCTACGTGACTTGCTTCCCCATTTGTCCCCAATGTCCCACCTTATGCCCACCTTGCGAGTTTACATGTTTTCCTCACCTTGGACCCGTCTCACCTCGTGATTTAACTCTATAAAAGTTCCTGGAAAAGACAGAGTCTTTGGCACAACCCACTCGGGACCCCAGCTGTCTCTCTCTTAGATAAAATCTTTCTCTCAATAAATATATTTTGCTCTTTTAAAAAATTAGCAACTCTTAAATCTATCAGAGAAGTGAAGTCACAGGGCCAACCACTACCACCAAAATAAGAGAGACATACTGACAGACACAGAGCCCAAACTTACCGGAGGAAAAGATCAAAAGGGTAGCTTCTGTAGGAACCAGTGCAGGGCAGGGCAATCTGACCTGCAGTTGACAGATTGCCAGAGGCTGAGTGTAGATGGCTCTGAGGACCAAAAACCCCACAGGGACTCAACTACTGAGGGACCCCAGATTTGTATAAGTTTGACTTCCAGTACTTCAACCTGATCCTTGCAGTGAATATCAGGGTGAAGTCCCAGTTGTCGGGAGAAAAGATGAACCATTTTGGTAATTCCAGGACACTGTTCTAATAAGAAGGGCTGCTCTTGGGAGAGAATGGTTAGACAAAGCCTAACTTTCTAAGGTTTTTATCAGCACCGAAATGACCTGTGGAAAGAGAAACCCTACCTAAAGCCATTCTAGCCTCCTACCTGAGGGGTGGAAACACTGAAAAGTGTTTCACAAGGTATACTGAAAGGAAAGATATAATTTGAAGAGACTCGTTAAGTATCAGAACCAGAGTTCAATATGGCAGAAATGTTTGATCAGAATCTTTTAAAAACCATGATTAGGGCTGGGGATACAGCTCAGTGGCACAGCACCTGCCTAAAAGTACAAGGTCCTGAGTTCGATTCTTAGTACCAAAAAAAACATGATTAATAGGCTTAATGAATAAAGTAGATAACAACAAGTAAAAACAGACAGACTCCGTGTAGTGGCAAATGTCTGTCATTCAAGCAAGGATCACTAGGGCAGGAAGTTCAGGAGTTTGAGACCAGGCTGGGCTACATAGTGAGATCCTGTCTTGCTGGGTGGGTCGGGGGGGGGGAGAAAAATACACAGATGATATAAACAGAGAGAGGTAAATTCTAAGAAATGATTGAAAAGATGTGCTAGAGGGCTGGGGATTTAGCTCAAACCCCTGGTACAAAAAAAAAAAAAAAAGACATGCTAGAGATAAAAAAAAGCAATGCAATAGAAATTAAGAATGCTTCTGATAGGCCCATCAGTGGTCTAGACATGGCAAAGAAAGAATCTCTGCATTTTGAGTGATACTAGAAACTTCTAACTGGAAAGTAGAGAGAAAAAAAGACCGTGGAAGGAAGAATAGGATAAAGGGATTAAAAAATGGCAAAATTGTTGTATGAATGCACCAATTTCCCAAAATAAACATCACTAGTCTTTAATATAAACATGGATGAATAAAAATAAATAAATATTTTTTAAAATACTTGAAAAAATAATGGAATAGGCTATCCAAGAACAGTGGAACAGAATGGGCCATGCTGGTACTGGGAGGAGCCAAACAACAAGCCAACAGGCCAGCCTTTCTGGTAAGCCTGCAGGCCAGGCAGGGACCAGAAAGAGAAAAGTCAGCACCTGCCGTGAGCCTGCCACTGAGAGGGCTGAGAATCACCAGCTCCCACCCTCCCATTCCCCCATAAACAACCGGCTGGCTCAGAGGACAGGCTGAGTTGATACCAACTGAGATACGAAAAGCAACTGAATGTTTATATTGGTTTTTTTTGTTTGTTTGTTTTGTTTTGTTTGACTTTGCAGTCCTGCCGCTGGCAGTCTGAGCTTCTATAGGGAAGATAACACTATGCATTATGGCAGTTATGGGGGATTTCCTTCTACATTATCTTTGAAATCCAATATTGTTCTCACTCTTTTGTTTTGTTCAATTAATTGTTTTGCTTTATTCGATATTCTTGTTTTGATTAGCTTTATTCTATTTTGTTTTGGTCTGATTTTGCTATACCTGATGGAATGGACAACTATTGTGAAGATAACAAGATGTACTATGGTAGCCATTGTTGTTTTGCTACTTTGAAGTTCTGTACCAATTTCACTGCTTTGTTTTGATTCAGTTTGTTCTGTTTTGTTTTGCTGGGTTTTATTATCTTTAAAAGAAAAAATTACACCTAAGCATATCATATTCAAATTTTAGCAAATCAAAGCCAGAGGAAAAAAAGCCTGGCCAGCGTGGTGGTACATGGCTGTAATTCCTCTATTTGGGAGGCTGAGGCAAAAGGATCACAAGTTCAAGGTCAGCCTGGCTACAAGGGCAACCTGAGCTACATAGACAGCCTGTTTCAGAAGACAAAGGAAGAAAAGGAGAGAGAGAGGGTGTGAGGGAAGGATATTGAAAGAGTGAAGAGGATAATAAAGTTTACCAATAAAGAAGCAAAGGTAAGAATAACATGACTTCTAAGAAACATTGCAAACAAAGAAAGTGGAATGAAACATTTAAAGTATTGAGGGAGAAAACACTGCCAACTTAGAATTTTCTGCCCTGCAAAAGTATCCTTCACCAGTGAAGGAAAAATACTTTCTTAGACAAACAAAAAGTAGAGTAATTTATTGCTAATGGGCCTGTTTTACAAGACAGGTTAAAAGAAATTCTTTAGGGAAAAAGGAAAAGATAATAGGTAAAAACTCAGATCTGCTTAAAGAAAGGAAAGCATTGAAGAAAGAGTTCATGAAGTTAAAATAAAAGTATATTGCAATATATAAAAGTATATTACAAACTATATATTACATAAAATAAATCCACTTTAAATATAAAGATGTATAGAGATTTAGAATGAAGACATAGAGAGAGATACACCATGCTGACCCTAACTGAAACAAAGCAAGGGGAGCTATATTGATTTCAATCCCAAAGGAAATTTACATAAGTTTCTTCTTGGAGAATAATTTATTAATGATTCCTTTTGTACTGAAGTACCTATATCTTGCAAAACGCAAGGTATCCAGAGCTGGTTGTGATCTGTTCTGAGAACCCAAGATTCCCTTCATTAGAAAGATAGGAGGAATGGGAAAATTTTTACTAATTCTTTTAATGAATTATTTTTATTAAAAAATTAATTATTATGGTTGGGGTTATAGCTAATGCTAGAGTCCTTAGCTACCTTGTGCAAGGCCTTGGGGTCAATCTTAGCATCACCTTAAAAAGTATTTTAGCTCAAGATAAAGAAATAAAAGAGCACAGATCATAGGCGTACAGTTAGGTGAATTTTTTGGAGTGAACACACCTGCATAACCAGTATCCAGATTAAGAAACTGAAAATGACCATCATCCAAAAGGCTTCCTTGTGGGCTTCCAATCACTAATCTCCCTAAAAGCAACCACTATCCTGGGTTTTAGTGGTATTATAGAAAGTTGAACATTGCCCCCTTCCCATGACATGTCTATGAATGTGGCCTGATTTGGAAAATGCCTTTGTGGATATAATTAAGTTAAGGATTTTGAGAAGAGATAATCCTGGGCTATTTGAGTGGGTCCTAAATCCAATGACAAGAGTCTTTATAAAAACATAAATGATGATATGGATACAGAGGAGATAATGTAAAGATGGAGACAGAGATGAGAGTAATGGGGCCACAAGCCAAGAAAAGCTGTAGCCGTCAAAGACTGGAAGAGTCCAGGAAAGATCCTCCCCGAGATGTGTGAAGGGAATATAGCTCTGCAAACACCTTAATTCCAGTTTTCTGCACGCCAGAACTGTGAGAGAATAAATTCGTGTTAAGTCATCAGGTTTGTGATCATTTGCTTTTGGCAGCCCCAGGAAACCAATACAGCTGTAGATCCATTATGTCTGTTTTCAACTTTATGTAATCTGCATGGTTCACTGGTCTTATCCCAATAGTGAGATTTATCTACATTGATATGCATAGTTGCAGTTTTCTAATTCTCATTTCTATACTGTAACCTACCGCATAAATATGCCACATCTAATTCATTCATTGTTTTTCACAGGAACATTTGCGAACTTTCCAGTTTGGATATATTATACACGATGCCTTAGGAGCAACTGGGTATGTGTCTTTTAGTGAACATAAGTATAAATCAGAAGTATATATCTAAGTATAAACCTGGGCTGTAAGTTTTCTAAAGTTTTCCAGAGGTTTACCAGTTTACAAGCACCCTAATAGTGCTGGAAATTTCCATTTGCTGCAGTTCCTGGCCAACATTTTATATTTTTTGTTGTAGCTTTTCTGATATGCATGCATGTGACCATGTTTTATTGTGTTATCTGTCTATGGCTTTTGTTTTATTTTGTTTATTTGAGACAGGGTCTTGCTACGTAATCCAGGCCAGCCTTGAACTTGCCACGTTGTGCAGGCTGGCCTGGCATTCAGATCCTCCTACCTCAGCCTCCTGAGTGCCGGAAATTACATGTGCACACCACAGGTTTGTACTGTGCTTTTGACCTGCATTTCCTGAGGACTAATGATATGTGTCATATATCCATTGGTCATTTGACTATCTGTTTTTTAAAGTGCAAATTCAAATCTTTTGTGCACTGTTCTGTTGAACTGGCTAAATGTTGCTACATGGGGAAGGAAATTAACCCATTCCAAATATACTGCTTGAGCATATTTTGAAAGTTTCTTTAGAGAAACTGCAGACTTTGGGAGACCCAGGAATGAATGGCTCTAATAAGCTGTCCTTTGGTAAAAGACATTTGCATCTCTCCACACTAGTACAACAGTGATGCACAGGAAGTTTTCTCTCTGGGGTTCCCATCTGTGCCTGAGACACATCTTTTCATAGTACTGTAGTTCTACTTGAGCTAGCCCCAGCCTTCAAATTGATTTGATCAGGAACAGTACAGCAGTGCTTCTCCAAATCTCCTGTGGATCTTGTTAAAATGCAAGTTTGGTGCCCTATGCCTGAGGTGGGGGTCTGAGTGTTTTCCTTTGCTACTCCCAGGCATGCACCTTCTGTGCATCTAGTGAATAGCAAAGTCACAGGAGTTTAGGATTAGCGAACTTGGAGCTGGATGGGCTTTAATGAATATCCATATAAGCATTGCATTAGGCACGTTGGGTCACTAGGCCCAAGAGTTAGTAAAGGCACTTCCCACGCAGGAACCTAGGGGAAGATTTGGGCCTACAGGTCAAGGTCCTGAGACCCCCTGTCACAGTATAAAAACCACAACAAAAGAATACCTACCAGTGTTGAATATCTCTAAGGGCCAGACACTAAAACAGTATATAATTTGATTTTTTAAAAAATGAGATAATCATACTGTTCCTTATTATTCATAAATGAGAAGAAAGAGGCTTATATAAAATCAAGTGGTCAAACAAGAATTTGAAAGTAAATACATCTAGCCCCAAAGCCAGTTTCCAGCTAGCTTCCATGGTAAACACCTGTGGTCCCAGCTACTTGGGAGACTGAGACAAAAGGATCCCTTGAGCCCACAAGTTTAAAATCAGTCTGGACAGCCTACAAAACAAAACAAAATAAAACAAAACCTGTTCTTTCCATTAAGACACGTATGTCTGCGTTGTTTGGTCCCCAAGGGCTCATGCATTAGAAATCTAGTCCTTAGTGTGGCGATGAGAAAACTAGCAGGACTTGAAGGGTGGCCTAGTGGGAGGTCAGTGGTGCTACCCTCAGCAGAGATTAAAGCAGTCCTCATGGGACCCCTGTGTGTTTCTTGAAAGAGCAAGTCTGGCTTCCCGCCTGGACGTGCGCTCACGCGCTCCTGTACACATTCCTGCCATGGTGGCTCCGCCTGCCAAGAGATGATGAGGTCAAGGGGTCCTGTACAAGAGCTGGTGCTGTGCTGTTTGCACTTTCAGCCTCCAAAACTATGAGCTGAATAAACTTGTTTTCTTTGTAAGTACCCAACCCTAATCATTTACAGGGTTTAAAAAAAAAAAATGAATTTGTGTCCCATTGCAAAACATCTAAGACCAGGCATCACAGAAGATCTTCAAAAGGCTGAAGACCAAGCAAAGCCATCCCTACCTTTTAAGTTAAAAAAAAAAAAACCACATGAGTTTCATTCAGGTACTTTAATTTTTTCATATTCAACTTACGTGGCTTGCCAAAAAATGGAATTTAAAGAGCTATGAATGGTTTCAGTGAGTAAAGTAAGGCGATCAATTTAACGTGTAGACACACGCAACTCTTACAACTGAAATACTTTAACATAATATAAAGCCTTGAAAGCCAAAACGCTTCCTGATGACTGTGCTGTGCTCTTCCCAGCCATCAAGTAATGAAGTCACTTGAGAACATCGCAGTTTTTAAAACTTTCCATTCATAACTTTTCATCTTACTCTGGCTCATGGCCTCCTTTGGGTTGACTTTGATCTGTGATTTCTGGCTCAGCTTTTCTGGGCCACGTATTTGTAAGAAAAGGACCTGGAGGTAGGAGAATGCTCTGCCCTGTGTCTTGAGGAAGAGCTGGTTCATCTGCTCCGCTGCGGTTACCCCAGGACACTGTCCAGTGGCCAATTGGCTCTGCCTTGGCATTTTATCTACAGCAGGGATGCTGCTATTGTTGCTGGCTGGGTTGTTTTGTTTTGTGTTTTCAGTACTAAGGATTAAACCCAGAACAAGGTCTCCACCATTGACCGAGCCACATCCTTGGACCTTTTAAAATGTTTATATTGACACAGTCTCACTAAGTTAACCAGGCTGGTCCCAGATTGCACTTCTCCTGCCTCAGCTTCCAGAGCAGGAGGGATGACAGGCGTGCACCACCATGCCTGGCCTCCATAGCAATTCTTGATGGCACCTGCGACCTGGAGCAGGCAACCCCAACACAGGAAGGCTTTCCAAGGGAATATGTGACAAGGGTGGCTTAAAGGAACTCACCCTCCTGGCCCTCATTCCCCGTATTTCAACTGCCCTGTCTGAGAAGGAGCCCGTGTGAGTCTTCCTTTTGCTTTCTCTTCTCATGGGTCATTGTCAATGGAGAAAGTCACCTTCCCATCCACATCACACCTCACTAGAGCAAACTGCCCAGCCCATAACAACTTCTCAAGTAACGAAGACACAGACAGACAATGTCAGAACCTTGTAACACACCCATGCTGTTTGTAGCAGTGCTGCAGTAACATCCAGTATAGTGAGAATTCTACACCAAAGACAAATGCCAATAATTAGACTCTGAAAATCTCAGGAGTAAGATGCTTTACTGTTCAGTTCAGATTTATATTTTTGTAGTGAAAAGTATGTTAGGTTGGTAAATAAAAGACTTTAATCATAAAAGCATACCATCATAAGTTTATGGAGAGAAAAAAATGAAAATACAAAGAAAAAGAAGGGAAATTTCTATTAGAGAAGAGCTCAGTCTTGTATTTTAAAGCGGATGACAGTATCAAGGTATCATGATGTCTGGACATCACTGGATATATTTAAAAGAATGATGTAATCATCTTATTTTAAAATGTTACTGTTTGCAATGCACCAGCCCCTGAAACTACCTTAAATTATGGTAAAAATTCTACGTGCTCCCTCAAAACATGTGCAAGGATTATATCATTTCCCAGAAATTACTTTAGAGGTTACTCAGCCTAAGTCTACCACTGTTGTCTGTAGAAAGAAGCCTGAAGTGCCTGCCCTCTTTTTCCTGGATTTGCCATTTCTGCCCTCTGCTGGTGTGCTGTGGTTTTACCTGTAAATGGGTAGCACCCTCTCTCTCTCTCTCTCTCTCTCTCTCTCTCTCTCTCTCTCTCTCTCTCTCTGTTGTGGTCAAAACCACAGACCCAGGAGGTTCTAACAAGAATGAAGCTGCCTGTGATGACCTCAGCAGCTGAGTTTGTTGTGGGTTTGAACGATCTATTCACAGCACACACTACACAGTATCACAGGGTCAGAAAGTCTTGGTGATAGAGGAACACTCTTTTAGTTTAAGTTCTGGGGATTTTTGTTTTATCTTCTTTTTTGTTTTGTTTTGCTTTGCTTTGCTTTGCTTTGCTTTGTCACAGTCTTGCTTTGTAGCTGAGACTGGCCTTGAGCTCATTATGTATCTCAGGCTGGTCTTGAACTTGTGGCAACTCTCCTGCCTCAGCCTATCACATATTGGAATTACAAGCATGCAACACAACACCTGACTGTTTGCTTTTTGCAACAGGGTATTGTTATGTTGTCTTGGCTGGCCTTGAACTCCTGGGCTCAAGCATTCTTACTGCCACAAACTTCCAATGCAGCTAGGACTATGGGTATGTACCATCAAGTCTGGCTCTTAGTCCATGTTTGGGTTTATACAGTCTTTTTTTACCGACTAATCAAATGAGTAGTTTCTCAACCTTAAAAATATGAACAATTTTAGAAGAGCGATAATCACGATGCCAGTGTTGCCATTGTTTGTCACATGCCACTCATTGTTGGAAACACTGTGTAAATTCACTCACTGACTCCCCCATTTGTCCTGTGAGGGTGGAACATTATTACCCCCATTTCATAGATGAAAAGGTTGGAGACTGGGAGGTTAAATAAGTTGTACACGGTCACACAGTTAATCAGAGGTGGAATCAGAACACAGAGCTAAGCCCTGCCTCTGTAGGTCAGTACACTTACCCTTGTTCTTTAAGTCCCTTGCAGAAAAAAGAGAAAACACAAGCAAAATAGGAAAAAAACGCTGTCATCCTGTGGCCCGGGGATAATCACCCTAACGTTCTGGCACGTTGCTTTCCAGTGTGAGAGGGAGCGTGTGGGTCTCTGTCATTCTGCTTTACACAAGCACTATGTCCTGGTTCTGTAACCTGCTTTGGATGCTTTCTGAGATATCCAGATTCTTCTTCTTGGCCACTTTTCATCTCTATTCTCAGCCACTGTGCAGTTCATATATCACCAGGAGTGCGAAGAAAGCTGACGTCCCTCAGGTTCAGGGACATTTGGCTGTGTCCTATGAGCTTGCTGAGACCTCTCCACTCAGACCTGGCCGGGGAGTGTCTCCCGGTGGCCCTGTAAGGAAGGCTGCCCTTCCTCTGAGGTGAGGGAGAGGCAGACAGCAGGAGTTTTCTTTTTTGTGTTGAGCCTCAAGGCCAGATGATGTGCAAGCGGCAACAGGCAGGTTCCGGATCTTGGCTTGTGCTTTGGCGTCCCCTCGCCCCATGTGAGCCAGTGAGTGCTCAGACTCATTGGAAAAGCAGATTCCAAAAGGAACATAATTTTAAAGTCCAAACTTATTGCATTTCTCCAGATCTGAGGACGATAGGATGGGATCCTTATCCCTCTGGAGAGTCCCATTGGTCCTTGGAACCAGGAGTCCTGCAGGGTGGTGGTCTCATGGGATTTCCTCTTGGGGAACACCATGTGGATTGTCCCAACCGATGCTGCATCCTGAGACCAGCCAAGGTGGGCACCGTGCCTTGCTGAAGACCACAGACTGGACTGCAGGCAGGTTCCCAGCACTGGGGCCATGAGAGTTCTGTGGAAAGCGTCACTTAAGACCCTGTGACCTCTGTGAAGACCACAGGTTGCAGTGACCCAGTCGGGAAGCAACTGGGAATGTCATGTGAGAGACTAAATTTAGGAGCAAGTGGTGGCCAGAGCAGATATAAAAATAGAGCTCTGGCCCAGTCTGCAGGTACAGCTGTGCACAAGCCTGTCACCTCCAGGAGCCAGCCCAGGCAGCCAGCCTTGCAGGAGGTCTAGTGACAATCCAGAAAGCCCTGCCACAACAGTAACCTGGAACAGTCAGCCCCAGTAGTAAAAATTTGATCACCAGCTGACAGCTTCCTAATTTTTGTCCCTGCTGCCAATTTAGGGCCACCCACAGGATGCCAAGTATATTCCCCTGAACTAATCACACAGGATGCCCCACTCTGGTCAGCGATATCCCAGCTTCTCCGGGGAACAGCCTCCAATTGCAGCGTTCCAGGAGCCATCTCTTTCTCCACCAGTGTCTCTCCCTCTCCTCTGCCTGCCCCGTCAAGTCTTGCCAAGTCCAAGTGCTAGAATCAGACTCTTTCGCTAGAGCGAGCTCGGCACAAAGGAGCAGGAGCTTTGCCTTCTCCCTTGGGTGATCTTCACTGACTTCCACCCCTTCCTCTTGTTGGCACTCTGCACCAGCCAACTCAGAAGCCAAGGCGAGTGACACTGATGGGTCCATAAGGGAGTCGTGTGGGTGGTCACATCTGTGTTACTGAGGCAGGAGGATGCTGAGGCAGGAGGATCAGTTGAGCCCAGGAGCTCAAGACTGGTTTCTGCAGCACAATACAATCCTGTCTCAGAAATAAACAAGCAACAGTGAAAAAGATCCATATCCAAGTGTCCCTTGGAAAGTCCATAGATTCTCAAGAAACGAGACGGTCACTAATTTCAACAATTGGATAGGATTTTTTTTTTTTGGTTGTTTGTCTCATTTTGTTTGGTTTGGTTTTGACTAGGTGATATATTTACATTGTGGCAAAAAAATCAAAACAGTATAAAAATGTTACATGAAAGGTATTTTTCCATTTCTACCTGTTTATCTTTGTCCTCCTAAGTGGTTGGTCTTCTCTACAGCGATTTTGAGCCTCATCATCTGACTGATTTCTCTTTTGTTGTTGCTTTTAGTAATCTGTCAGCTGATTCTTTTAGGGCTTCCAGCTCTGTCACCATGCTGGGTGCAGATAGTGGTTTTGCCTCAACCTTGGCAGTGTCTATACAACTGTCACCGCCATGGTTTGGATGCAGGTTGAGTGTGTCCCCCAATGGGCTCGTGTGTTGGAATCTCAGTTCCCAACGTGGTGATGAGAGGTAGTGGAAACTTTAAGAGAAGAGCGCTAGCGAGAGGTCGTTGGGCTGCTGCTTTGGAAGGAACTTAGTTCTTAAACTAAGTTAGAACTTTAGTTCTCAAGACAATACTGACACCTGAGATCCCAGCACTCAAGAGGCTGATCCAAGAGAATTACCACGAGTTCAAGGTCAGCCCGGGCTCCATAATGAGTTCAAAGTCAGCCTGAACTGCACAGCGAGAACCTGTCTCAAAAAACAGAAAAAGACAATGTTGTACAAAAGCAGGCCTCCCCCTCCCAGTCTCTCTGACTTCCTGTCTCATGGTGTGATTTCTTCCTCTCCCATGCTTTCCCACCGGGATATGAGGGGGCCAGCCCACCCCTACAACAGCTGCTACCTTGCTATTTGGACTTTCTACCTCCAAAACCGTGAGCAAAATAAACCTTTTCCCATTAGTAGTACCCATCCTCAAGTATTTTGTTATAGTAATGAAAAATGAGTGAATACAAATTGTCCAAATATTTGATTTCTGTCTTTGACCTGGGAAGTAATTTACAAGTGGTTTTTGGGGGGAGGAGGGGGCAGTATTAAGAGGCTCTACAACTCAGTGTAGAGCGTTTGCCTAGCATGCAGAAAGCCTTGGGTTTGACCCCCAGGAACACAAAATAAATTAAGATGTGTCTTTTTAAAAACATCTTAACATAGAATGTTAATGTTAGTAGTATGTTTCTTGTCAGTCTCTAGTTTAATCATAATTTGGTAAGAGAAAGTGATCTGAATGAACTTATGCTTTGAAATTCCTGCAGATTTACTTCATAGCCTGCAGTGTGATCAAAGTTTTTTTTTAATTTTTTTATTTTAAAGAGAATAAAACAAAAGAGGACAGATCTAAGCAGATCAGAACAGAACAATGTAAGCAACATAGCACTTCACAACAAGACAATTGGATATTAACAGTAGCTATCAAAATGTCTCTTTGAAATAGTTGAGCTTAGCTTTACACACAATAATGTCAAACATAACAAAGTAGAATAAACAACTCAAGAGAATGGAAGTATTCCAAGGCATTCTGAACTAAATAACCAAAGATGAACAATGGCTGCTATATTATCTCATTTTCCATAAAAATTTTGTTTTTACTATCATACATGTTAAAATCCAGTAAGACACAATGTAATAGAACCAATGGTAACAGAAAAACAAAAGCATGGTAGGACTTCAGAGCAAGATGATATTAAATCAACACTAGCTACTATAATGTCTTCAAAGTAACTATTCATACCATCACATATATTAAGATCAAACAAAACAGAATAAAACCATCCCAACCAATGAATGAAAACATAAGGCATCAAAGCAGTATAATGGTGAACCATGATTTCCATAAAATCTTATGTACTCTTACCATTTCTTACACTAGGGAGACTATACGGTATTTATACATGTGAATTTGATTTATTTCATTTATGAGTATAGATTCAAGATTCATCCATTTATTTATAAATATCTCAATGTGATCATTCTTTATAGCTGAGTACTACTCCATTGTATAAAAGTACCACAATTTTTTTATCCATTCCTCGGTTGATGAGTACTTAGGTTGTTTCCAAGATCTGGCTATTACAAATTGTGCCACTATAAAAATAGGTGCGCATATATCACTGCAGTAAGATGTTTTCAGATCTTCTGGGAATATGCGTAAGAGTGGAATAGCTGGGTCAAATGGGACCTCCAACCCCAGCTTTTTGAGGAATCTCCAGATTGACCTCCACAGTGGTTGCACCAGTCTACACTCCCACCAACAGTGCAGAAGAGTTCCTTTTTCCCTACAGCCTCTCCAGCATTTGTTGTTGGTAGTTTTGTTGATCCTGGCCATTCTTTCTGGAGTGAGATGGAATCTCAGTGTGGTTTAACTTTGCATTTCTCTAATGACCAATAATGATGAACATTTTTTCATGTATTTATTTGCCATTCATATTTCTTCATCTGAGAACTGTGTGTTCATCTCAGATGCCCATTTTTGGATTGGGTCTTTGAATTTTGGGGGTCTGATTTTTTTTAATTCTTTATAAGTTCTAGACAGAAGTCCTTTGTCTGAAGGACAGTTCACTAAGAATTTTCCCAGTTTGTAGGTTTTCTTTTCACTCTGCTGGAGTTTTCTCTGGACATGCAGAAACTCTTTAATAAGATGTGATCCCAGTTATTGATTCTGGGAAGTATTTCCCATGCAGTTTGGTTCTTGTTCATCAATTCTCTACCTACCCCTATGTCTTCTAGATTTTTCCCTACTTTGTCTTGCAACAGATTTAGTGTTTCTGTTTTAATATTTAGATCTTTGATCCATTTGGATTTAAGTTTAGTACATGGTGATAGGCATGGATCTAATTTTAGTTTTTGGCATAAGAATAGCCAATTTTTCCAGCACCATTTATTAAAGAGACTGTCGTTCTTCCAGTGAACATGCTTGGCCCCTTTATCAAAGATAAGGTGGTTGAGTGTGTTTGTAGTTGTATCTTCTAGTCTATTCCATTGATCTTCAGGTCTGTTTTTATTCCAATACCATGTTGATTTTGTTACGGTAGCTTTTAGTATAACTTCAAGTCAGGGATTGTGATGCCTCCTGCCTTGGCTTTGCTGCTTAGAATTGCCTTTGCTATTCTAGGTCTCTTCTGGTTCCAGATGAATTTTAGGAGTGATTTCTCTAGATCTATGAGGTACGTGAGTGGTATTTTCATTGGGATTGCATTGAATGTGTATAACAATTTTGGGGAAATGGCCATTTTTACAATATTTATTCTTCCTATCCATGAACAAGGGACGTCTTTCCATTTTCTGAGGTTCTCTTCGATTTCTTTTTTCAGGGTATTATAATTTTCCCTGAACAGCTCTTTTATATCTTTTGTTAGATTAATTCCTAAGCATTTCATTTTTTTGGATGCTAGTGTGAAGGGTGTGGCTCAAAGTTTTATATAATGCTCCATCTGAACTCAAGTACACATTGTGTAAATGCTGTATGAAAAGTTCTATATATGTCCATTTGATCAACTGTATTAACTTTATTATTGAAATACTGTTTTTTGTTGCTTGTTTTGAGTTCTGGAGATTGAACCAAGGTCTCTTTCATGCTAGACAAATACTCTTCCACTGAGCCCATGGAACTATACTCCCAGCCCTTATTAGTCAAATCTTGATATCTTTAACTGATTGTGCTGTCTGCAGAACATTTGTTATTATCTCTACGCTTTAGTGATTCCCTTACATTTTAACAGGCTGTGGTCTCAGGTCGATAAATAGTCTATTCCTCCTCTCAAACAATATAACTTATTTTATAAGGCTTTACTCCCAAATTATGTTTATTTTGATTCACACATTTTTCTTTTCTGGTATTTTAGTTCCTCTTTTTAGCTCCATAAATTTCTCTGACTGTTGCTTGTACATGGTCAGGGTTTACTACACCCACAAGGTCACCACATCCCTATGTTCTTTCTGAGCACTTTGGAATTCTAAATGCAGCTTTCCTGGCTCTTACTGTTGCTCCTGAGAATCCCACTCCATTGCATGTGTTGTTTTCCTGTAACAGGCTGTTTTTAAAACATTTGCCTTATTTTTGTATTCTGCAGTTTCCTTAAAGTGCATAAGAATTACTTTTTCTTATTGCAGCCTACCATGTCTAGGATATATTGGCTTCCTCAGAGTGAAAACTTGTATTTCAATTCTAAAAACTCAAGTGCCATCATGTCTTTGAATGTTGCCTGTCCCCTATTGGCTCCATTATCTCCCTCAGAGAACTTCACAGAAGTGTAAATTTTTTGTTCTGCTTCATTATCTCAACACTTTTCCATCTCATTCATCCCCTTGTCTCTTGATCTTCTTGTACATGTTTTAAATTTGATCATTGTATTAGTTATTTACTGCTGCATAACAAATTACCCCAACATAGAATCTTAAATCTGCAAACATTTATCTCACACAGTTGTTTATTTACTTGTTTACTTGTTGGTATGAGAAGGGGTTTTGTTATATTATCCAGGCTTGTCTCAAACTCCTGGGTGCAAATGACCTTTGTACCTCAGCCTCCCAAGTGCTGGGATTATAGGTGCACACCACTACACCGTACTTTCTCACAGTCTGTGAGGATCAGATATTTGGGTGTGGTTTAGCTGGTTTGTTCTGGCTCGTGGTCTCTCATGTGAACATACTCAATTATTGGTTACAGTCATCTGAATTCATTCACATGCTGATTGGCTGGGGAATTTTCCAGTGGGACTTCATAAGTGATATCACAGTTTGGCAGCTGACTTTTCCCAAGCTGGAAACCAGACAAGAGCAAAGAGGAAACCACCGTATCTTATGAGTTGCCCTCAAAGTCAAATATTATCACTCCCACTTTGTGTTACACACAGTCATTAAGACCAGCCTAACTCAAGGCAAAGAAGGGAGTATTGAAGAATTTGTGGACTTATTTTGAGCCACCACAATATTCCATTTCATAAGTTTTTTTTTTCAGCTATGTCCTGCTGCTTGATATTCCCATTGTTTCTAATTTCAAGTATTGAAACACTTATTGCTATAATTTTTAAAACTATTTTAAATATACCTGATGATTCTTATTGCTTTTTGCTGTGTGGTCAGTTTTTTTGGTCCCCTCTTGTACTTTATTTTTTTAATTAAACATATCCATTGTGTATTCTGTACCTGATAATCTCATACCTGGAGTCCTTGGATCTGAAATCATTGTCTGCTATTTTTGCTATTTCTTACGAACAAGGTCTTCTCTCTTAATTTACTTTCTCTTAAAATGTATTGTAAGTGAACCATTGAGATTTTATGTATGAAAAAACTAGACGACCTCATATGAAGGTGTATTTCTTTATCGTTCCACTATGTTGTGCATTCTACTACCCTAGAAAACTATAGTTTCTTGGCCTAAAGGCTTTGAACCATAACAGTAGAGCAAACTCAGACAGGAAGTTCATGTTTCATAATATTAGCCCTCAACAAGCTTCTAACAAGATTTATTCTGTTAACATATTTTTTTTTGAGACCGTCTTGCTATGTAGTTCAAACTGACCATGAACTATGTAGTTCAGGCTGGCATCAAACTCACTATGATCCTCCTGCCTCAGCTTCCTAAGTGCTGGGATTATAGACCGGCACCACTGTGTGCCTAATTTTAGGAATCTACCTCCATCCCTTTTTTCCTCCTCATTTACCAGAGATAACCACTATCCTAGAGTTTGGTATGTATAATTCTAGCCCATATTTTAAATATGAATCCAAATTAAGTACCATATATATTTACAGTTAACCATCCCTAAACCAAAAATTCAAAATGCTCCAGAATGTACAGCTTTTGAGCACTGAGGTGATGCCTGCCACACTGGAAAGTTCCACACCTGGGCAGGGGTGTGGCTTAGTGGTGGAGAGCTGGCTTAGCATCCCCAACGCCAGGAAAAAAAAACCTTACCTAATTTCATAGGAAGGGGCAATCAAAGTGCTGATACATCAGAAAAACTGTGTAAACTTACCTTCAGGCTATGAATGCAAGGTACATGTGAAAAAAATGAATTTTGTTTAGACTCAGGTTCCATCGCCTGCATATCTCATTGTGTTGGATTTTTTTAAATGTGGAATCTGAAACCCTTCTGGTCCGAGCACTGTGGATAAAGGTCACTCACCCTGTATTTACACAGTGTAGTTTTATGTTTAAAATTTCTACACTACTTGCTTTTTTCTCCCTCTGTATCAGAGACCATCATTGAAACTAGCCGTCCTTTAAAGTTGGGCCGAACGAAGAGTTTAATGCAAACAAGGAGAGATACGTATAGTACAGGAAGACAAGCACGTAGCTGGGTGGACAGCCCACCTCGGGGAAGAGTGGTCCTGCCAGGGTGGCCCGGAGGAGCTGGGCAGCAGGGGGGTGGGCGTGGCCTGGGAGGTGGGCGGTACCCTTTCTCGAGGGCGTCGTTCTGCGACTTGCTGCAGCGCCTCCTGTCGGTCATCAGGAGGAATCCCGTTCTCTAACAATCAGTGCTAACATGCTCAAGGAAAGGAAAAAGAAACGCGGTTGTCGTTGGTGTGGCACAGGTACGCCTGATTTCCAACGGGTCTACTTTACCTCAGTTTTGAGGTTAACTGTACGCGGTCCTCCCCGTAGGAAAAAGCCAAGCTTGACCCCGACGTGACTTGAACACGCAACCTTCTGATCTGGAGTCAGACGCGCTACCATTGCGCCACGAGGTCACAATGGTAAAAGGGCTCTGAGTTGCTAAAGGCTTTGCTGTGCCGGTTGCGTCCGCGCTCCAAAGGTCCAGGATCCGCCGGGTGTTTTCTCCGACCGTGGGGCCCGGGGACGGCGGAGAGCCCCGAGCTTCGCTCTCAGGAGCCGGGACACCGGCGCCTCCGGAGCAGCCGAGTCCGAGCTGCGGTACCGCCTCCCGCCGTCACCCGGCGACGACACTCGGGCTCCGCCTCCGCGGTGTCTCAGAGGAACCGGAGAGAGACGCGGGGTCCGGGGCACCCCAGGCCGGCCGAGGCTGGCGGAAGTGGCCCCCGGTGGCGGCTTCCTGGGTGTTAGGGACCACCGCCCCGCCTCGTATAATGGCGACGCCAGTGTCGCCAGCTCGAAGGATCTCGGGACATGCCGAGGCCAGGACTCGGGCTCTCGGCAGCCGGGCCCTTCCTGCTCTGCTGTCCCCGGCGGAAGAAAGAGCGAGGGGACCCGGCAGGCAACAGCCATGGCCACAGACAGCTTGATAAGCAAGCTGGAAAGATGCGCCAAGTGTTTTTTAAAAACTACGTTTAGCTTGAAGAAAGCTGGGTGAATATATGGAAAGTTAAAATTGAGGGAAAAATCCTACCAACCAGAAATAATCACCGCTAACATTCCAGTGTGCTGTATTTCTTCCAGATGATTGCCTGCCACGCATACCAGAGTTTTAAAATTCCAGTGGAAAAAAATAAAATAAAATAATAAATAAAATTCCGGTGGATGAATCGCACACAAACGGAAAAGCGTCTTTGACTTTTCACACGGTGCACAGTATATCAAGGTGCTCCCAGATCAAGAAAAAAAATCAGCATCCCCCTTCCAGTCACTCCAAATTCCTGTTTGTTTGTGACAAGTCGCTATGTAGTACAGCGTAGCCTTGAACTCACTATGTAGCCCAGGCCAGCCTCCAACCAGTAGTGATCCTTTTGCCTCAGTCTCCGAGTGCTGGGATCACAAGTGTGCGTCACCATCCCCAGCCCAAATTTCCTTTTAAAATGAGATTATATTCTCTATTGATAATCTTTTACTCTTTTTTTTTTTGGCCTGTATGTTTGAGTTAATGTTTTTCCCTGGCATAATTTTAAAGCGTTTATTGTCTATCTCTTAAAATCGCTGCTCTTTAAAAATTTCTCTTAAGTAAATAAACTGTTAAGGAAAAGTCTTAGGTGAAGCACTATCCTGGTATGCTTAAAGAACAGGGAACATCAGCCTCAGTAAATACAACCCCACAGAGCCTGGTGTCTTTTAGAGGTCGAAAAGATGGGGAAGGGGCTCCAGACCTTCCAGGAGGGCAAGAGGACCCTAGCGGTCTCTGTTTCCCGGAGAAGCTTGTGTGGTGGAGGGGTCTCTGATGACAAAGGCCAGCGCTTCAGCGAAGTTGCACCTGACAGGTGGGAATGCAGAGGAGCCTGGCAGTTTTTTGTGTTTGAGCTCAGATATAAGAAGAGCAGGCATTTAGGAGGAACTGGGAATTCGAGATGGCCTTGTGCAAGCTGTTAGCGAAGCAGGGGTTGGGTGGGGAGTGTCAGAGGTCCCTAATTCTGTTCTCAGGGATGGGAGTCAGCCCCGCCCACAGTGAGACAGCTGATTCCACCACTTTGAAGACTTGTTACCTCCCTCTTGTGTTTGATGGCCCAAGTCGAATGGGATCTCAGTGGGGATGGGAAGTAGGAGAGCTGTTGGCCACAGGTTCAGGGTGGTTACCCTCAGCCTTCCTGTCCTTCTTCCCTGGACCATCTCCAGCAGGTGCCCACACAGCAGCAGCACTGTGCAGAAGCCAGCACCTACCCCACAGAACTCAGGAGTCCACACTCTGAAAGACGAGGGACACCACGGTTGAGCTCCTGTGTAGATTTTGGTGATTTACCTGTGGTGACCTGGCCTCTCTTATGGAATACACAACTGAAAACTACTTTGTGTTCTATGGTGTGGACACACAGCACTGTGACGGTCAAACGAAGGGACTGTTAGATCAAGGAACCCGAAGATGCAGCTGAGACACCCCTTTAAAGCCCGACTCTTGCTTGCCATGAGTAGAAGGAAGTAAAGGAGGCATGCGGGGTTCAAACTCGTTAAAATTTCAGTACACTCTTTTGCTCATCAAGGATCTTTGCATTTTAGTTGTTTAAATTATTGTATCATTTTAAAATTTATCTCAGGCAGGGAATGGTGACCCACTCCTGTAATCCCAGGACTTGGGAGGCCGAGGCTGGAAGATCACTGGATTTCAAGGCCAGCCTGAACTTCAAAGTGAAACTCTGTCTCAAAAAGACAAAATTAATGAGTGAATTAATTAATTAATTAAAATAAAATCTGTCTCTGCTGCTGAGTTCTCTGGCAGCCCCTGAATCCTGCCAGGGGAAAGTGCTTGTCTGTTGCTGGAATAAAATGGCCAACACCCATAATGTAAAGGAGATTCGTCTGACTCACAGTTCCCAGTGGGTTTGATCCAGAGTCAAGGCAGAAGTGACATAATGGAAGGGCCTGGCAGAGGACCCCTGCTTCACCCCATGGCAGCCAGGAAGCAGACAGCCAAGGGAAGAGCCAGGGACAAGAATGCACCCTTCCAGATGACATCCAGTGACCCACTTCCCACCAGGCCCCAACCCCTGCCGGCACATTTCACTAATGAATTCATCCGCTGATGAGTATAGCACCCTCGTGATCCAACTGCCTTCTGAACACATGAGACTTTGGCCAAACATTTTAGATCAAAACAGTAGGGTGCCTCACCAACTCACCCCGACCAACCCTAGTGTTCCCTGAAGGTCTAGAAGGCTCAGCCCAGAAATCATAAAAACCTGTTTCCTTAATTTACAACATGTATAGGGAAAGAATAAACTTTTTTTTTCCCAAAAAACAAACTCCCTCTCAGCACTCGGGAGGCTGAGGCAGGAGGATCGTTGCATGTTCAAGACCAGCCTGGGCTACAAAGTGAGCTCAAGACCAATCTGAACTGCATAACAAGATCATGTCTCAAAAAAGACAAAAAAAAAAAAGTCCCATGGGAGATAAACATTTACAAAATTAAGAACAGTTAATATTCATATATTCATTAGATTAAAAAAGATAATTAACAACCCTGGTAAGGGTGTGAAGAAATAGATACTCTCATGCAAGATTAGAAGGAATGCAAATGGGTACTCCCCTTTTGGGGTTGTTTGTTAAATGTTTTTATCCAAGCAATTCCTCTTCTGGAAAATATGTGCTAAAGACACAGTTGAGGGTGAATGCCAAGGCTCACCTTCAAAGATGGTTTTCGGCAAAATTGTGTTTTAATAACAAAGCACCAGACCCCTCTGTGCTGCTCTGTGGTTCAAGTTCAGCCTAGATATTCCGGGCAGGGAAGCTGACCCCCACAAGCACTGGTTGTGACTGTGAATGTGTGAGGCGTCTGGAAAGGGGGGGTACAGGAGTGAAAACCCAGTCCCTGCAGCAGAGCAGGAGGGATACTGGGGCAGTGCCATGGGTACATAGTTCGTCTTAAAAACACAATGTAGAAAACCCACAAAGTTTGTCCTTTGAGTCTCTGTTTAGCTCAGTATCATCTCAAACTTGGGCAACTACTGCATTGTTAACACAAAAATATTTTTTACTTGGCTTCTATTTTCTGAAGGGCTGAGACTATTCCAGGCCCTCAAGGCCCATGGACCGTCTTCAGTCTTTGAGAGTCACACAAGCCTTAAGAGATTCTAATGGATGTTTTACAAACTGATCTCTCTCCCCACCAAAAAAAATGACCCCAACCCCAAGAAAACCTTGCTACCATGTGGAGTGGGTTATCTGCACCACTGCTGTGGAGGTTTAGGAAGGGTCTCGGTTCAGTAGACTTCTGCAGGAACAGTTCGTGTACTGGAGGATAACACATGAGAGAAGCCAGGGAGCAGGCGGGGCTGCCAGGCCACCAGGAAGACCCAGCCCAGCGTCCCAGCTGGTAGGAACTCATTAGAGAAATCAGGTGCCCCATAGGAATGGTTTACCCTGTCCTAGTTACTTTCTTATCCCCAAGACACAAAACCTGATGCAACAACTGATAGGAGGAAAGGTTTGTTTTGGCTTACAGTGTGCAGAGGTTTCAGTCGCTGGTTGGTGGGGTCCAAGGCAGGGCAGTACGGCAGGGGGACATGGCAGAGGAGAATAGCATGTGGCATGGCAGTGCAAGGAGCGAGGGAGACAGTCTCTTCCAGGCCATGACTTGCTCCTTCAGTGACCCACTCCTTCCACCAGGCTTTACATCCCAACGTCACATTTAGCTATAAATTCACCAGTGGGCTAATCCAGTGATGGTTATCACACCTTCATGATTCAATCACAATCTACCCATGAGTACATGAGGCTCTGGAGGGCATCCAGCTGTAAACTCTAACACCCTGTGCCACCCCATCGCCCCTTCACAGGAAGGCTGCTCTTGGAGGGTGATGACCTTGGCTTGAAAGCTGAGATGCTGAAGGGGGGCAACTGGAGGCTGACCACTGATGGCCTCCTTGTGGGTGGTCAGAAAATTCCTGGAAGGACTGAGGGGCACATGAGGCGCACCTGCCACGCCATGTGCTCCATTTTCTTATTTGCTTCCCTCTTGGTTTCTCACTCATCCCTGATGTCCTAAAGTGCCCATCTCAACTACGAGTGAGTCAAACCTACTCCAGATTCCTGAGAGGAAGGTCTCAGGGTCAGCTTCTCCTGCCTTCCCTGCCCTCTGCTGACCTCCTTCCCGACAGAATATTGCACCGTGACCAAAAAAAAAAAAAAATCTCTTTTCTAACTAGTCCATTCTTCAAAAGGAAACCTACCATTGAAACTAGTACAATGTATTTTCTTTTGGGTACTGAAATTAAAGCTAAGGCCTCACATACACTAAGCACATGATTTACCACTGAGCCCCAAACATTTTAAAGTTTCACCATAAATACCCACTGGGAGGCAAAATGGGCTTCATCAGAGCCCCAGGCAGAGAGCAGGTCTCCCCCAAGCTGCACCTCCTTGAGGGTGAGGGAAGGAGGAAGGATTTGGAAAGTTTATAAACTTTAGATGTTTAGATTTGCATGACATTGTTGGATGTCAGGTGTTTGTTTTTTGTATTGTGATCCTTTCTGAAAATAGGAAAGTCCAAGAGGATTTGCCAGGTAAACAACTACTCCTTCTCCTTTCTTGGTCCTTCCTCCTTTTAATGCTTGTGTAATTTCTTGGGCTTTGGTTTTTCTGAGGACATGGTTCAGTTTAAACCTACATAAATCGGACTAAGTGGAAAGAACTTCAGTGGTCTGTGCTCTACTTTGGATCCCCCAACAACCCATGTGTTGAAAGCGTGGTCCCCAACATGGTGCTACTGGAAGGCGGTAGAACCTTTAGGGGGTGGGACTTAGTGGAAGGAAGTTAGGGGCAAGCCCTTGCTCTACCTCTCTCCTTCCTGGCCTCCATGAGATGAGCGGGCCTCCTCTGTCAGATGCTCTCACCGTAATGTGCTGTGTTACCACAGCCCAAGGCAACAAGGTTGTGTTTGTTACCCATTGCTGTGACAAAATGCCCAACAAAATCAACTTAAAGAGGAAAGATTTATTTTGGCGCATTGTTTCGGAAGCCTCAGCCCATGGCCATTTGAATGAGGACGAAACACTAGGCTCTGGTTCGCTGATAGGCCCCATCTCTGGTAACAGACAGAACACGCATGTGCTCTGGCATAAAGTCTAGGTACAGCTGAAATGAATAGACCCTTCTCCAAAGAAGAAGTACAAATGGCCAGTAGGTACATGAAAAAATGTTCAGCATTGTTTTTATTTTGGCCATTAGAGAAATGCAAATTGAAACAGAACTGAGATTCCATCTTATCAGAAAGAATGGCTGTCATCAAGAATTAAAAAAAAAAAAAAATCCAGGTACTGGCAGTGTAAGGGGAAAGGAAAACTTCTACATT
Organism: Hydrochoerus hydrochaeris; assembly: GCA_004027455.1. Classification (NCBI taxonomy): domain Eukaryota; kingdom Metazoa; phylum Chordata; class Mammalia; order Rodentia; family Hydrochaeridae; genus Hydrochoerus; species Hydrochoerus hydrochaeris. Next base: position 51,522 of record PVLA01005466.1, read on the forward strand.
GTTGGTGGGAATGAAAACAAGCCACAATCATTATGGAAATCAGTATGAAAACTCCTTACAAAACTAAAACAGGCTGGGTGTGGTGGTTCACACCTGTAATTCCAGCACTCAGGAGGCTGAGGTTGGAGCGTCTCTGGGAGTTCAAGGCCAGCCTGGGCTACAAAGTGAGTTCAAGGCCAGCCTGAACTGCATGGTGAAACTCTAAATAAAAAAGACCAAAGTAGGGCCTGGGGATTTAGCTCAGTGGCCTAAGCGCCTGCCTTGCAAGCACACAGTCGCGAGTTTAATCCCCAGTACCAATTTAAAAAAAAAAATTTAAAAGAAAGACCAAAGCAAACAAACAAACAAACTTAATACAAATTCCATTTGACCTATACCTCTTCTGAGTATCTTATCAAAAAGTTAAAGACATCGTATTGCAATGATACATGTACACCCATGTTAATGGCAGCACAAACAACAACAGCTAAATCTTAGGAAAGGCCTGTATGTCTGACAACAGATGAGGGGAAAAAGAAACGTAGTATTTATACACAGCTGAGGACCACTCAGCAATACAGAGGTGAGAGGTGAGTCATTTGCAGGAAAATGCATGTGCCTTGAGTTTATGATGCTAAGTGAAATGAATCAGACACGGAAGGTTAAATATTGCATGATTTCCCTTATAGGAGAAACCTAAAGTATAAATAATATTAAGAGCAAAATAAAAGATAGATGGTAGGAAGCAAGGAGATAGACTTTGTGGAGATGAGAAGGGGACCTGGGAAGTGGAGGGAGATGGGAAGAAGAGGAGGAAACGGGGAAGTAAAAAGGATCAAGATTCTATGTGAATTGTATTACTTCTCTCAGATAAATGCATTTGCTATGTATCACAAACATGTGCTAATTTAAAATGTTGTAAATAAAGCATAGGTACCATTGTAAGACTTGTTGGCTGACTGGCCAACTATTAGGGTTAAATCACAAGCTACAGCGTGGCAGGGTTCGTCTGAAGGGAAGAAGCAGGACTGTGACCCTCCAGAGCTCAACCACACACAGCAGCAGGAACTGGAGTCGTCATGTGATGTGGTTGAGGATCTCTGTCAAGGGCTGGGAGAAACCATACTGTAAACTTCAGAGCCTGGAATATAAGATCAGCCATCTTGAAAATAACCCTAGAGTACGGGACCCACACGAAGCAACCTGAGCACCTAGAAGCATGGATGAAGTGATCACCCACCCCAAGGGAGGTGGCCGGCCCCAGCTGTCATGTCAGATGCTGGAAGAAGGAAAGAAACAGTTCAGTGTGACATGAGCCTATTCCTATGGATAACACCATGTGAGTCCACAAAACTCACCAGATGATCGTGTTCCTAAAGATATGGTTCCAAAAGACATGCTACTGACTAACTACCGCAGCCTGGAATTTGCCAGGGAGGAATCTCAGTTCCACAGGAATGCTGGCATTATTCCAGTTCAATCACACCGTGAGAAACAAAAACAGATGTGCACAGAAAAACTCGTACATGAACGTTCATAATGCCTTTGTCCATGATAACCAAGGTAGGCCCAAGTGTCCATCAGCTGATGAAATGGTGAACAAAGTATGACCTATTGATGCATGCCATGAATGAAGCTCGGCCATAAAGAGGAGCCTGCAAAGAAAAGCAGGCAGTCACAAAGCATCACAAGCCAGGTATGGTGACACACGCCTGTAATCCCAGAACATGGGAGGCTGAGACAGGAAGATCGTTGCGAGTTCGAGACCAGCCTAGACTACAAAGTGAGCTCAAGGCCAGCCTGAACTGCATAGTGAGACCCTGTCTCAAGACAAAAAAAAAGAAAAACCATCGCGAATACATGACTCCATTTACATGGAAATCTGTAACAGGTGAATCTATAGAGACAGAAAGTGGATCAGTGGTTGTGGGAGTGGGGACCTGCGAGAGTGATGAAAGGTCACAGGATTTCTATTTAAGGCCATGAAGACATTCTATGACTGACTGTGGCCATGGCAGCTCCTCCTTGGGAATATATGAGAAACTGCTGAGTGTGTAGCTTACACTGATGAATTGGAAGGGATAGGAATTATACCTTAACAAAGCTGTGACATGGCCTGCAGCGCCAAGGCCCTTCTGGGCCTGGTCATACACTACCTGCCACATTTGTCACCCTTGTCCCTTCCGTCCTCTGCTCGGGCTTCCTCCCTCAGTCCCTGGAGATCAGTTTACTTGTCTCCCTTGTTCCTGCCTCAGCAGCCCAGAATCCCTTCTCTCTCCTGGGAGTTCTCTTAGAATCACTTTGTGTCACAGGAACTCACTGGGTTCTTCCCTAAACCCTGTCTCCATCCCCCGGCAGCAGTTTTCTTTCTCTGGTCACAAGTTGGGCAATATCCCTTTTCCCCTGTCCTGCTGAGGACTTGGGAAAGGTCTCGCTTGCCGAGTCCAGCCCAGGCACTGCAGGGCTCTGAGTGACCAGTGCTCAGCTGCAGACTCAGTGGGAGATGGAGGCAGGGTCAGGAGATGGTGCTGCCGGAGCAGGGAGGAGCCACAGGAAAGGCGGCAGGAGAGCCACCAGTTCTCCAGGACAGGCGGCTGTTAGAAATTCAGTGTCCTAGGGCCGGGGGTTTAGCTCAGCCGTGTAAGTGCCCTGCTTGGCGAGTATGAGATTGTGAGTTTGATCTCCAGTACAAAAAAAAAAGCACTGTTACTCAGAAATTCCGTGCCCGTGGCTGCTGAGTGAGGAAAAGGTACGCAAAGACAGCTGGGCTTCGTGATGTTCACCTATAACCCCAGTTCTGTGAGAGGCTGAAGCAGGAAGATCACAAGTTCAAGCCCATCACGGGCAACTCAGTGACTCAGCAAAACCTTGTCTAAAAGTAATTATTTAAAATTTCAAAGGGCTGGAGACGTAGTTCATTGCAAAGGCACTGGGTTCAACCCCCCCATACAAAGAACAAACAAAACTACAAGGACAAAATGACAGCGGCCCAGAACTATGCCTGTCCCCACTTCTCTGCTTCTGAAATTCCTTTACTCCTTCCCCCCCAGCTCCCACACAACCACAGAACTGGAGCCCAAATCCCAATGCCGGAAACTTAATCCCCAATGCAGTGGCGTTGAGGGCCAATTAGCTCACAAGTGCTTTGCCTTCACGGATGAGCTGATGTCTGCACTGCAAGTAAGTGTGTTAGGGAAATGAGTACAGCCCCCTCGGACCCTCGCCTTTATTCTTGTCCTCTCTCCCTCCCTCTCTGTGTCTCTGCTCTTCTGCCAGAGGTAATGCAGCAGACACAGCCTCCCCACGCCAGGCCTCCCACCCTCTGTACTGAAAACACATTTCCTGCTCATGAGAAATTATGCAGACTGTGGTGATCTGTCTGCAGCACCAAGGGCACCAAGACACGTAGCGTCTGCCCAGGCAGCTCACTCCTGGCTGCACGGCTGACGACCAGGCTTTCTACCCCCACCCGCCCTTGTCTTTGCTACACTTGTCTCCTCCTCACCATCCTCTGTAACCTCACCAGCAGAGCAACGATGAATAGCAGCTCTATCGGGGCAAGAACGGTGTCTTTGAAATTTTTCTGATTGTACACAGAAAGCGCTTCATAACCGTTTGTTGACTGAAGCACCTCCAGCAACAGAAATGAGTCTACGTGGCCATTCAATAAGCTTTTAGTCATCATGCCTCATGTACGGGGATGGGTGCAGAGACCACTACCCTGAAAAACAAAACACTCATCCTTATGACATTCTGACTGGTACATAGGTTTCCCATTTACATTCAGTGATTGACAGTTAAATTTAGTGATATGTATATATTTTCCCCATCAGTGAGAGAAAGGAGTTTCCCAGAGCAGTAAAATGACTGTAGATGTTCATGACAAATGTTCATGACAAAGGGTGACCAAAATAGCTGGCGAACTTTTAAAAATGTGTTACAGCAAAAGATGTTTGCCGTTCATCTCCCTCGTCCCTCTCACTTCTAACACACTCACCGCATCATTCTTGTGAGTTCCTGATGCGGTCCTAGAAGTCCCCTTTCATATCTTTATAAGAGAAAAATATAAGAGGTGAAAGTGATTTTAATTGGTCCACATTTCGCTAGCCTCTCTAGTAAGACTATTATTATTATTATTATTATTATTATTATTATTATTTTGTACCGGGGATCGAACTCACAACCTTGCACTTTCCAAGCAAGTGCTTGAACCGCTGAGCTAAATCCCCGGCCCTGGAGTCCAATTTTTTTTTTTAATGTTTTATTTATTTATTTATCTATTTGGTCCAGACAAGTAAGATCATTTCTTACAAGGTGAATGAGGCTGCAGAGTGTCATCCCACGCAAAGGCAAGCAGTCAAAACCCTGCGGTGTCTGTTCATCCACCTTCTGCACCGCATCGGGCACCGTGAGACTCCTGGCTCTTCCTCCACAGTCAAAACGACCAGGAAAGTTTGTCAGTTGGTTCAAGACGTCGAGGCAGTCAGCACGGTGCCACTAAAAATGTGAAAGAGGACTTCCAGAAATGCTTTGGTGAGCGCCGAGGACCATGGGGAAAGTGCGTTCAAAGCGAGGGTAAGTATTTTGAGGGGTATTAATGGCAATGTGCCTTTTACTGTAATAAATTTAAATTTTAAATTTCACCGTTTTCCACCACGCCATGTACGTACGTTAATGTAACCATCAGGGGGCGCTCCATGTACAAGGTTGGGGAGAACCTGGGCCTAATGCTCCGAACCCTGGGTGGAGACCTAGAATTTGAATCAGGCTGTCCTGAACCTCAAAGTAAAAGGTAGGCGGCTCCTGGCGTTTTCCTTAGGTAAACGCGAGCAAAAAAAAAAAAAAAAAAATCGAATAAGGTGCCTCATCTTCTAGTAAGAAAGACATATGCCTCTGAACTTGTACTGAAGCTATAACAGGGGGCTGACATCTAAGTTACAGCTGTGGCTTTGATTCGATTCTCAGATCTCTAGCTGTAGTTTGATCTTGGCAACCCTTTCTGCTCTGGACCATGGACTTCTCATCTGTGGAATGGAATTTCGGCTGGATGACATGGCAGATCACATGGCTTAAGGTTTCCAGGGTTCACCCATGTGCCAGGTGGAGGAAACTTCCCCTGAGCCTTGGGGAGTTTTAAAACCAGGTGAAACTAATGGATTCTTTCTCCATATTGCCAGGCTCAACAACCTGTCCTGAGCCACCCATGGTGCTAGGATGGGCAGCTCCGCCACACCCTGGCTGGTGCCCACTCCTTGGCCATCTCTCCTGCTCTGTCATCACATGGCCTGAAGTATCTAGGAATCTCTCTGTCTCTGTCTTTCTGCCTGTCTGTCTGTCTGTCCCTGTCCCTGTCTTTGTCTCTGTCTCTCTCTCTTTCTCTCTCATCTCTCTGGTACAGTCACTAAGACCTGTGCTTTGATGGAAGAAAATGTGTGGTTGACATTTTTCTCCCAAATTTCCTCAAAACCTATACCCAAACTTGGTTTCTAGTAAAATGGCAGTTTTCCAGAAGGTTGCAAACAGTTTTAAATGGGTCTCTGCAGAGTCTCCCCAAAATTCTTTAATCTGTGTGGTCACCGAGTGCTGAGAAGAGGGAGGAAGTGATAGCCCTCTGGAGCCCTGGCATGACCTCAGGGGCTGGTTCTGCAGTCTCCTTTGTCCTAGCTCAGCCAGCCCAGGGCCAGGTGCCAGAAAACTCCAGATACGGCTACATTCTCAAGCCCGTGGGAATTATGCAAACTGGCCACTCCTGAGCCTGCTTGCTTTGCCATGCTCATTCCTTCCAGCAACAACAATAATAAAGACTTCTGCTTACATTTTCCCCCTCCCTTCCCTGCCTTCGAACCAACCCCAAGACTTCGGTGTGACCTTGCTGAGGTGATATGCTCCCTGCTTGGGAACTGAAACAATCAGACAGCAGCTGTCTCCTAATCCTTTGCCTCTGAATGAAAGCAAACTCCTAGATACACTGTAGAGCACTGACCATCTTGGAAACTCTACAGCTGGACCCTGGGTAGAGGCAGCAGGTGGGACTTGTCTTGAAGAGGTGACCATGAGACTCCAAGTGACTGCCCAAAGCAGAGAAACAAAGACGCTTGTCTTCACTTTACCCATCACTAACTGGGTGTAGTTGGTTTTTGTTTTCTGTTTTTTTGGTGCCAGGGATGGAGCTGGCCAAACAGGACTTGTGCCACTGAGCTAAACCCCTGGCCCTGGGCATAGTTGTTGACTCTGGGCTACTAGGTTCATAAGGAACCACAGAATGTTGTTAACCTCCTCTAACTGTGAAGGAAAATTGGGCTCGGAGGGAAGGTTATTCCAGTGTCACACAGTGAAGCAGAATTTAACCTCACCGTCTCTCCATCCTGTTCATGGCCTAAGCCAGGCCAAAGGTGAAATAAGAAAACTGTAAGTGAGGCCCATAACAAAAGTAGTAAGTGTTCTTCTCTTGTAAGAGGCTGGAACCAGAAGGGGTCCGAGGAGGTTCCTGAAGCAGAGATGGGTAACCTAAACCTCCCCTTCCGGCAGGATAAGTTCATAGCTTCACTGACTCTCATCATGGGATAAGAGGCACCAAAAGGGTTTATTAGGCAGAATTTTAAAAGTACGCACTCAAAGAAGTAGAGTGAGGCACTCGGGAGAGAAAGGGAGAAGTGTGCTGTCTTTGGAATTGGGAACATTTATGTTTCTCTTCAGGGATGGAGTCCTATGGAAAAGGTGCCCCATCCCTGTCCAAAACAGTACTGGCCCATTTCACAGATATGAACCCAGTTGCTTTTATTTTTTAAGATGCTTAACTTAAGCAATGTTTGAATCTTACCAATTTGTGCCTTTATTTTAAGGTTAAGTTCTTACTCTTTACTTTGTCAACCAAATTATGGTTTTAAAATATTCTTAAGGAATTTTGAGTATGGTGGGTCTGGAAGGAAAGGGGTCTAAATTAACCAAAGGAATACCAATATGATCAGCCTTGGGTAACTCGGACTGGGTACTAGGAATTGCATATCTTTATTTATTTATCTTAGGGAGGGTACTGGGAATTGAACTCAGGACCCTGCACTTGTCAGGTAGACACTGTGCCACAGAGCTGTATCCCCAGCCCCTAGAAATTGCATTTCTTAAAAATACAATTTTTAGTTATGATTTTCCTTGTCATCTTTCCACCTGTCTTTACCTCTGAACCATCTACTCTCCCTACTTAAAGTTAAAAAACAAAAAACAAATGGGTTAGGTGTAGTGCTCATGCCTGTAATTCCAGCTACTTAAGAGGCTTGGACAGGAAGATTTCAAGTTCAAGGTCAGCCTTGGCAATTTAGTGAGATGCTATTTCAAAATAAAATTTAAAAACACCAGGGATAAAGCACAGTGATGAAGTGTTTGCCTAGCATATATGAGACCCTGGGTCCAGTCCCCAGTACTGAAAATAAACCCAAATAGAGTATGTTTTTCTCTTTCATTTTGTCAGGCTGACCGGGCTCTGTCCTCCATCCTGTAATTATCGATTGCTAACTTTGGAATCTTTGTTGCAGAATAAATTAACAGTGCTGCAGGGTGATTTACAATTAATTGGTGAATTTACTGGGACTCAGAGAGGTGACCTGTCCAGAGTCATTGAAAACAGGACTGGTTGCTGAACCCAGTATTTCCCTGCTTTGGGGAGCAGCAAAGGTCACAGAAACCCACTAGCAGCCTGGCTCCACAAACCATGTCCTCTGGGGTGCACATAGCTGGCAGGGCAGGGGTCTGGTTAGTTGCTGACTCAGGACTGGTTCTATGAAGGACTCCAGAGTAGTCTTTATGGCTTGAGGGGTCAGTCAGTTCCCATGAGATTATTGCTCCTGCATAAGCGGCAGCCCCAGTTCCCACCACAAGGTAATTGTGATCTCAATATGGGATAATGTGTAGGGTTCTGTTTTACTGGATTCCAAAGTGATGGCAGGTTTAGGACAGTGACTGGAATCTTCTGCATGCACTCCAGGGAATCTGTAACAGGACACTATAAAATCTGCTGTTATGGTTTATGTTTGGATATTCCCCCAAAGCCTCATGTGGTCATGCAGGGGGTGGATCCTTCAAAGGTGGCTGAGTCTAGCTTTTGTGATTGGTTTGTTTTCTAGCTTGGATTGGTGGAGTGAGGGCTGCACCCACCCATGGGTAGGTAGCAGGCATACAATGTAAGGGAGGGAAGGAAGTATGTTCTTTCCTTTTTGCTCATGGTACCTGCTGCAGCCATGAGTGGCTACCACTGTGCCATATCACCATGCCTTGGAGCCAACTGATTATGGACTGAAACCTCCACAAACTGTGAGATAAATAAATCTTTCCTTCCTTCATTTTGGGCATCAGGTGTTTTGTCTCAGCAAGGAGGGAAAAGTAACCAAGAAGGCTACCAATTAGTATCATGTGATGGCTGGGTGTGGTGGTGCATGCTTATAATCCTAGCACTTGGAAGGCTGAAGCAAGAGGATCGCTGTGAGTTTGAGGCCAGCCTGGGCTACAGAGAGAGTTCAAGACCAGCCTCACTACATAGTGAGACCTTAAAAAATGATCCATGAAAATAAGCTAATCATTCTTGTATTAAATGGTGTTTTCAGTTTTAAGGGAGATGAGATAGATTAGCTAAATTTAGGGCTAATAAACTTTGTATTACACTTTTTAGAAAAATGCTTCTCAAATGATTAACATGCCTATATGCAGAACTGAGAAGGGATGTGACCCAGAGTTTTAAGGTTAATAAAGCAGATAGATACAAAACGAAGGCAGAAATGCCAAGATTTATCCTCCTTTTAGTTACCCACAGGGCATCTACAGACCCAGCCTCTACATTTCTGTTAGATGGTCACTGTTATACAGATAATGTTCAGTGTAGAAGGTGTCCACTCCAGTGCCCAAATGGATTGGGATTGCCTGTGAACTCTGTCTTCTTAAAATGTGGATATTCAAATGGAAGCAAGCCTGAGAATGGGGTATATGAATAGAAAGCAGGAGCCAGGGAACACTCTCTTAGGTGTCTCAGGAAGCCCAAGATGAAGCTCAGGACCCTACATCTCAAAACACAACTACAGAAGACCGGAATAAGCCATCCCAAAAATAATCTTCTTGGGGATGTTTTGAGCTAATTATTTTGGGAACCTGCAGACTCAGGAGTAGTTCTGAAAAGCTGTCCTTTTAAAAAGGCATTTACATGTATAAAGAAAATTTGCATTAGTAAAAGCATCTGTCTCAGGAATAGGGGTGCTCCTGGCAAGTTCTATTACCTAATGGAGAAAATGCCTCCCCAGAGTGTGGTGCTTTGGTTGACTCCTTTCAGCTAAGGACACTTTGGTTGACTCCTTTCAGTTAAGGACAGTGCAAGCGGAAGACTTTCCCTGAACTCCCTCTATTTGCCTAAAAGGAACTCAGTGCTCCAAGTGGAGCTCAGTTGGCATGAGCCCCTCCCCAGGAAGTTTAACAAGCAAAAAGATTAACCTAGATTATAGGAAAGGAGATTGGTCTCTGAATTGCTCAGATAATTATGAAGGTTACTCAAAAAAATAGCTAAGCCATCAGTAACTCTAGTTTCAAAGAACACACTACAAGGAGCCTCAGTGGCACAATTTCAGGAGCCTTCAGAAGTTGCTTTTATTGAGAAGCCAGATTGCTAGAAGATATTTTTTACTGGGAAGACTGATTCCTATGCGTAGAAGGTCTCAAAACTGGCTGGGGAGGGTCATGTGTGACTTCCACATACCTTCCTTCAAAACAGAGTATCGGACGTGCTGAGTACCCTTCTCCATGCTGAAGATTCATTCAACCAAGTGAGAATTCTAGACCTTTCTTTGTTTTGGGATTGGTTTATTTTATTTAGCATTATGTCCTCAAGATTCACCCATGTAACATGTGACAGGATTTCTTCCTTTGTAAAGGCTAATGATATTTCACTGCATGTATATGCCACATTTTCTTTATCCTTCCATCCATCAATGAACACTTGGGCAGCTTCCACCTCTTGGCTACATGAGTAATGCTGCAATACATATAATTATGCAAATATCTTTGAGATCCTGATTTTCACGCTTTTGGATATATAACCAGTAGAGGGATTTGCTGCATCATATGGTAGTTCTATTTTTAATATTTTGAGGAACTTCATACTGCTCTCCAGAGTGAGTGCACCACTTTGCCCTCCTACCAATGGTAAGAAAATTCTTTATGTAGATCCTTTCCCATTAAAATGAAGTTGGCATGTGTTATCTATAAAGTAAAAATTGATTTTTATTTTTGAGACAGGGTCTTGATATGTACTTCATGCTGGTCTTGAACCTACTACAGAGCTCAGATTGACCTCAGACTCATGGCAATCTTGCTGTATCAGCCTCCTAAGTGTTGCAATTACACATATGTGCCCCCATGCCTGACTGGAAGTTGAATTTAATGGCTATGTGGCATTTTATCTCAGTGATACACTATAATCAATTCAGCAACTTCTTACTTTTGACTACTAGTATTTACTTAGTAATCGAAGACATAAACACACAAACACACACACATACATATGCAGAGTGTGCCAATTCATCCTGATGGTCAACCTGACTGGATTAAGACTGTGAGTGTGCTGGCGTCATCCACTGAGTTCATAACTGAATGTGCTGTTGGGAGAGTGGGCTTGGTGGAGGAAATAGGTTGCTGGGATATAACCTGAAAGGATGTATTCTTGTCCCCAGCCTGTTCCCCCACTCTTTTCTGCTTCACTTTTCCTGTGTCTCTCCTTCCCAGCTGCCATGAAGTGAGCAACTGTCTTCCACCATGCCCTTCTACCATGATGTTAATACTTTGGAGCCAGCTAACCATGGACCAAACCCTTGAAACCATGAGCTAAAATAAATCTTTCAAGTTGCAGGTATCAGGATTTGTTTGTTTGTTTGTTTTTCCTCAATAATGGGAGGCTGGCCAATACACAAAGGTTTATAACTCGTTTGCTAATTTAACAATGGAGAATATCAGTCAGATGATAAATAATCTTTTTCTCCTTTTGATATTATTTCTGATTTTTTTATTCTAACTTTATTCCTGTTATTTCCTTTTACTCATCTGCCTTTTCCTTTTCTTGTTTTTTCAGGTGAATGTAAGTTCATTTACTCTACATTTGAGGGATGCTGTGGCTTGAACCCAGAGCCTTGCTTATGCTAAGCATGTGCTCTATCACTGAACTACACTCTCAGCTCTACCTTTAAGGTTTTGAAGTGAGTTTTTTCTTTCTGCAAAATATTTCAAAGACCTAATATGCCTTTTGAAAAAAATAGCTTGCTGCTATGACACCACAGGTACTGCAGCTACCAAACACTGGAAGAAACAGCACCAAGAAGGTTGAGGAGGCAAGTTTATTACTTGGGTGGGCTTGGCTGAGATCTCTCCCAAAGAGTCAGATCCCTGCCTGGTGGGATTTTTGGGTTTTTGTGGGGAAAGCAAGGGGGAGGTAACAGAAGCAGATTTAGTGCTTTATAATTGGAAGGCTGGATGACATCACAGGTTGCCAAGGGAGTTAAGCATCTCAAGTTACACTGCAAGGCCATCAGCTACACAAAGGCTGTAAAGCAGGGGTCATGCAAAGGAAGGAATGTTCTGTTATCAGCTTTGCCTGGATGTGTCCCCTGGCTTTTGGCGAGCATTCTTGGCAGGTTTTCTTTGCAGGCTTTTTTTTTTTTTTTTAAAGAGAAAAAAAAAAAAAGCATGTGAATGGTAGAGATAATACAGAATTTCAGAAAAAAGATAAACAATAAGAAATCACTAGTTGATAAATTACATATTGTCCTCTTAGAAATAGTTATTCAAGTTACAAAATTAAAGCATACAAAGTAGATAGTCAAACAGTGAGAGTGTAAACAGCTACACATACATGAGTCTCTACATGTATTTCTATTCTTTCTGTATTAGAGGGAAAAACAAAACTTAACAAGACTAAACAAAACCAATTCCTATAAAAACATGAAACCAAAAAGTCATATAAAACCACAGTACAAGGTGATCTATAATGATTGTTGTGTTGTTTCTTATTATCTTCAATAGAATTGCCTATATCATCAGGCATAAATGAATATAGCAGTATAATTGAATATAGCAGTACGTAACAATATTAGTAAAAATAAAACATTGTACACAGTATAAAACTTCAAAGGCAGGTAATAATCAAACCAGAGTCGATATTCTAGTGAATCTTGTCATCTTAAGTGCAGTTGCCTATACTCTCAGACTTGATACTATCAATCATAACAGCTTTGAATAAAATCTATCAATACAAAACAGCGATCCAACAAACCAGATTCGATTACAATCAGTCATGGTAAAACAGTGTAGGTTTTACAGAGCTTTAGATGGGAAATTAAAGATGATTACCATACTATATCCTGTTATTTTCGGGATTACTGTTTGTACCCTCAAATCTAGTACAGGTAGAATGACTGGAATAGAATAGAATATATCTAAGCAGAGTAGTGTGCGTAATGTGTGTTTTAAATCCTGGTGCACTATTAACAATGTAGTATATCAAGGCCATCTATGTTAGAGATTCTAGCCATCCTTCTCTGCCTCATTTCTTCTATGCTATTTTTCTGCCTGTTTGTCTACTGTTCTCCTTCATTCTACTGCCTGCCCCACTCATTGAGGCCTTTCTACCACTGTTCCTAAAATCCTGGTATTTTTTTCCTCTCTCTCTAGCATGTCCTTCAGTATTTTCTGTAGGGTTGGATTGGTGGTCACAAACTCCCCCAGTTCCTCTTTGTCATGGAAGCATCTTGTTTCTCCATTAATTTCTAGTGACAGTTTTGCAGGGTATATCAATCTGGGCTGGAGGCCACCTTTCTTCAGGACTTGGAAGACTTCACTCCAAGCTCTTCCTGATTTGATGGTCTGTGTCGAGAAGGCAGCCGTGATCTTGATGGGCTTACCTTTATAGGTAATCTGTTTCTTTTCTCTGATGGCTTTTAATATTTTATTTTTATATTGAATTTCTGGTATCTTGATTATTATATGTCTGGGTGTAGATCTGTTTTGGTTGTAGGTGGCTGGAGTTCGGTATGCCTCACATAACTGAATGTCATTTTCTTTTCCCATGCTTGGGAAGTTTTCCTTAGTTATTTCCATGAATAGCCTTTGTAATTCGCCTGTATGTATTCCTGCTTCTTCATTAACATTTCTTATCCTTAAATTGTAGATTCTCTTGTCATCTTCTAGCTTTTGTATTGTTGCTGCCTGTTTCCTTTCATGATCACACACTGCAAACTTGTCTTCAAGTTTTGATAGTCTATCCTTAGTTTCTTTTAAGATGTTTTGCCAACTTTCAATGGAGTTTTTAATTTCCTGGTAGTCTCTTTGAATCTGCTTCATGTATTCTATATTTTCTTTATATTCTTTATCAAATGTTTCTCACCTTTTTTTGTGTTCCTCCCTTCTTCTGTCTGTATCTTCCTGAGAGATGCTTCCTGAGAGCATTTCTTTTATTACTCTACTCATATCTTGCTTTACCTGATTTAATATTTCAGTTTTGAGCTTGTCTACAAGGTCCCAAAGATATCTTTCAATGTCCATTGAAGCCATGTCTGCTGTTGTGTGTTTGCTGCCCTCAGTCACCCTTGTTTTTCCCTCTCCTGGATCAGTGCTTTCAGGGTTCTGGGCTGGGGGCCTCCTCCTGCCTCTGTCTCCTGTCATGGTCTTGGCTTCCTCCACACAGGGTTACAGTGCAGGTCCCAGCCCCTTTCCCTGTTGGCCACGTTTCCTTCAAAGCTTGCTGGCGAGGGTCCTCTGCCCTCTCCTGACTGCTCTTATCACTGAGGTGCAAGCAGTGGCTGCCTATGCCTGCCTCTCCCCACTGGGCCAACCAAACTGCAGAGGCCTTCCCCTGGTTAGTGCGTGCTAGGCACAGGGAATTGATTTGGGATGGTTCATTGGGTCCCGGCCAGGGGAACGGCCCAGTCCAAGCAAATCCCACGAATCTGCTTTGGGGAGGGAGGAACCAACTGAAGTCACTGTTGCTCCCAGTTCAGGCTCCTCCTGCCAGATTCCAACATGTTGTCCATTTGATTGCACCCTTCCCATGGTGGGGGTCTTAATCCCAGCACTGACTATGGATTAATGAAGGTCCCTTTGCCGGCTCTGCTCTCTGTTGGGCTCACCAACCCCCAACTTCAGTGCTGCTGTGCTTCCCATGAGTGTCGGTGGGAATGAGTTTGGGGGGCTCTGCTGGCCGCCCCGGAGTCAGGCCATTGCAAACTTGGCAGGTCACCACGAACGAAAGCTCTGTGTCCTGTAATTTCTAGCTGTTTCAGTTGTAGTCCCAATGTATTTGACAAGATTTTTTACATTTTAATTTCTTCCTGTGTCAAGAGGATCCATCTCCCTCTGTCTGGGTCTCTCCAGGGTGTTTTATTCTGGCGTATAAGTTGTTTCTCCTGAGAGGCTCTGTATTTTGTTACTCACTGATCAGTCATCTTTTTATTTAAAATTTTAAATTCCAAAAAAAAATTTTTTTAATTCCTTTTCGCAGTGACAACACATTTTTCTGCACACTGTAGGGAGCAAGAGATTAGGAGCTCCCAAAAAAGAAACCAGCAAACCTCTGTACAAAACTTCAAGCAAAAACCAAAGAACTTGTATCTCCTTAAAAAGCTTTCAGAAGCCAGGAACTCTAACCTGGGTTGTTGGTTAAGGTCTTATCCCGTATGAAGTCAAATCAGTAAAGATGAAGTGGTAGCTGTTTTTGCAAATTCATAGAATTTCACAAAAAATTATAAGGGATGTGCACGTACACATACATACCTAAAAATAGTCCACTTAAACAAAATTCTAGAAACCAACCCCCCAAAAATGAATATTTAAGAATTATCTAATAGAATACCCAAAATAATTGTGTTAATCTAGCTCAACAATCTACAACAGAACACAGGCAAGTAAAATCAAGAAAACGAGAGATCCAAGATGGCCAACTGAGAGGTAGCACAATAGAGAGCCTCTCTGAAAAAGAAAAACAACTCAGATGCTAGAATCTAACAATATGGAGAAAGCTAGACAAAAGGAGAGGAATTCTCACTACCCAGGAAGAAACTGAGGAAAAAGAAAAAGAAAGAAAGAAAGAAAGAAAGAAAGAAAGAAAGAAAGAAAGAAAGAAAGAAGCGTGGACGCAGGGCTGGAGCTGGGCAAGCCCTAGTCACTGTACACTCTACCTGGCACATCTTAGAGTCAGGTGACTCACGATCGAGCTGAGGTCGCGGCCCCGCCGAGAGCAGGGGATTGGTGGGCTCGAGACCCTCAGCTGGAGGAGGTCCTACGGCAGGAGTGGAAATGGTGAATCAAGCTGCACGAATTTTGGTGAGTGACAGGAACTGGATTCCCCAGAGCAGGAGGACTGACTAGACAACATTTTGGAGTTCGGCAGGGCTGGCTTGAATCAAAATGCAAGGCAGCATCGGTCGACAGCTCCTGGTCCAAAGCAGATTGGTGGAATCTGCTTGGGCTGGGTCAGGCCCCTGGTTGTAACCCAATAGCTGGGGACAAGGCTGTCCTGAGCCAGTGGCATCCCCAGGGAACACACAAATGTACTGAAGCATCCACTGGGTGACTGACATAGGGGGAGGGGCCGGCTCACAACATGCACCTTGCAGATCAGCAGAGGACTGGAGGGGGTGTGACGGCGGCACTTCCCTAGCCAGTGCACTGCAGAAAAACTATAAGTAATACGAAAGGCCTGGAGACCTCCACCACCCACCCATCTAAAGGGGGCTGGAAACATGACAAGACAGAGAAACAGCAAAAGGCCTCCAACTGCCAAACCAGGGAAGGTGAGTCCAGTAGAGGCAAATGCAGAGGAGGTTGAGGGCAGCAAACATGTAATATCAGACACGGCCTCATCGGATATAAAGAAATACTTCCATGACCTCACTGACAAATTTAAATCTGAAATTCTAACTCAGGTGAAACAAGATATAAGAAGATTAATAAAAGAAGTCCAGGGTAATCCTAAAGTAGACACAAATGAAACAATGGAGGAACACAGAGAAGGGAGAGAAGCCTTTGATGAAGAATATAAACAAAATCTAGAATACATGAAACAGATCCAAAGAGAATATCAGGAAATTAAAAACTGCATTGAAAGCTGGCAAAACCTTTTAACAGAAACTAAAGACAAACTTTCAAAACTTGAAGATAGATTTGCAATGTATGATCGCAAAAGGAAGGATCTCTTAAAAATAACAAGGAACCAGGAAGCAACAATACAAAGGCTAGAGAACAAAAAGAGGATTTATAACATAAGAATAAAAAATGTGAATGAAGATGCAGTGACAAATACAAATGAAATAAAGTCTATTCACAGAAATAATTAAGGAAAACTTCCCAAACATAGGTAACAGAAGTGAAGTTCAGATATATGAGGCATACAGAACTCCAGCCAGCTACAACCAAAACAGATCTACACCCAGGCATATAATAATCAGGATGCCAGAAATCCATCACAAGAACAGAATATTAAAAGTGGTCAGAGAAAAGAAACAGATTATCTATAAAAAAAAACTCATCAAAATCACAGCAGACTTCTCAATGCAAACCATCAAATCAAGAAGAGCTTTGAGCGAAATATTCCAATCCCTGAAAGAAAATAACCTCCAACCCAGATTGATGTACCCTGCAAAACTGTCTCTCAAAATTAATGGAGAGGCAAGATATTTCCACAATAAAGAGGAACTGGGGGAGTTCGTGACCATCAATCCAACCCTGCAAAGAATATTGAAGGACATTCTAGAGAGACAGAAGAAAATCACCAGGATTCCAGGAACAATGGCAAAAAGGCCTCAAAGAAAAGGGCAGACAGTGGAATGAAGGAGAAAAGTAAACAAACAACAATGACAGAAAAATAGCATAGCAGAGATAAGACAGAGAAGATTGGTTTTATCGCTGTTTTATTTTGACTGATTTTATTTGATTCTGGCATACTTGAGAGTATCAAGTCTGAGAGTAGAGGCCACTACTCTGAAAATGACAAAATTCAATAGGATCCCCATTCTGGTTTGATTATTAACTGCCTTTGAAGTCCTATAATGTCTCCAATGTTTAGTTTTTATTAATAGCGTAATGCAATGCTAAGTTTAATTATACTATGTTGGACAATATAGAAATGTTATTGAAAATAAGAGACATCATAGTAACTACCGTAGATCACCTAGTATTGTGGTTTTATATGTTCTTTTCATTTCATTTTTCTCTAGGAATTTGTATTGTTGACTTGTTTTGATTTGTTTCTCCCTCTAATACAGAAAGACTAGGTATTCGTGTAGAGACTTATACATGTTTAGAACTTCTAAGTAGTTTATGAGAATGGATTATAGTTATTGTAAAGAAAAAAAGAGAGGAAAAGAAAGTATTCTAAAAGATATAACTGCATGTATGTTTAAGTGTGTAGGATTGTTAACCATATTACTAAGTTTTTGTTGGATAGATGAACAGAACTGGTTACAGTCTCACTGTTTAAATGTCCACTTTGTAGGCTTTACTTTTGTAACTTGAACAACTACTTCTAAGAGGAAAATATGTAATTATCAACTAGTGATTTCTTACTGGTTATTATTTTTGTTTTGTTTTGTTTTTGAAATTTTGTATTATTTCTACCCTCTTTCTGCTTCAATTTTTTTCTTTCAATAAAAAAAAGAAAACGATGCATTAACAAAATGAAAATATCAACAAAAAAACTATACAAAGAAGAATCAAACAGAAGGTCTAGAGCTGAAGAGTACAACAATTTAATTGAAATTTCATTATACAGTCAATAGCAAACTTGATCAAGCAGAAGAAAACCAGCAAATTAAAAGACAGGTTATCTGAAATTATCAAGTCAGAAAAGCAAAAGACAAAGGAATGAAGAAAAGGAAAGAAAGTCCGACTTACAAGATCTGATCAACCTAATCAGTGCACACATGATGAGATTTCCAGAAGGAGAAAAGAGAGAACAAGGACTGAAAAAAAAAAAAATGGCTGAAAACTTCTGAATCTAACAAAGGAAACAGACACCAAATTAAAGGCTAAAGTTATTCAAAAAAGATGACAGGAACAGGCACACATTAAAATAGACTATAGTGAAATCGAAAGAAAATCCTGAAAGCAGCAAGAGATAAGTGGCTATAGATAAAGAAGCTCTGATTAGATGGCAGATTTCTCAGCAGAAACTACAGATCAAGAGGAAGTGAGGTTATATGTGCTGTGACCAAAGTGTATTGCAGTAAAAAACACGTTGCTATTACTCTCCCTAAAACTATTGCTCGCTTGGAACACAGACCAGCATTACAGCCACTTTTCAAAGCAGTGCTGCAAGTATTGTCTCCTGAGTATCTGTGTGAGGTATGAGGAGAAACGCAGTGAACGCTGCTGCCAGGGTGCTGGCCAGTGGAGAGCAGGCTAGGGAAAATGCTATGGTGTGTCCTCAGCAGCCTTAGCCACGATCTAGCACCATGCAACTCCTGCTTCTTCCCCAAAGTCAAAATGACCACGAAAGACAAATGTTTTGAATTGATTTAGGACACTGAGTCACCCAGGACAGTGCAACCAAAGACACTCATGAAAAAGGACTACCAGAACTGCTGCAGAAAGCGGCAAAAATGATGGGCTGAAGGTGTGCGGTGTGAGAGGAATATTTCGAGGGGAATTAATGACAATGTGGCTTTTATTGTAATTGATTTCTAATTTAAATATTCACCATATGTTTCAAGCATCTTATAAATCATTGTACTGACGGGGAAGAAAATACCAACCAAGAATATTCAGTCAGCAAATTTGCCCTTCAAAAATTGAGGGAGAAATTAGAGCTTTTCCAGATAAATAAAAGCTGAGGGAATTCAGCAGCACTAGATTTGCTTTACAAAAATTGCTAAAGGCAGTTCTTCTGCTGTGGCAAACAAAAACACCAAAATGTCACCCAGGATTTGGAGGCAGATTTACACAAAGTAAGGCAAAAGAAAGGAAAAGACGAACAATTATAACTATGAGCCATATGGAAAACAATGGCCAAAAAAGTATTATAAATTCTTTTTTATCAATAATTACTTTAAATGGACTAAACTCTCCAATCAAAAAGCATAGCATGACTAAATAGATATGAAAACCAAGACTGACTGAGCTGGGGGTGTAGCTCTGTGGTAGAACATGTGCCTGGCTGGCATTTGCAAGGCCTTGGTTTTATCCCAGGGTTGCAAAATGAAACAAAACAAAACAAATAAAATGAATGAACTCTGGCTGGGGATTTAGCTCAATGGCTTAAGAGCCTGCCTGGCAAGCGCAAGGTCACGAGTTTGATTCCAGGTACCCCCCTCAAAAAAAAAATAGAATGAACTCTATGTTGTTCACAAGAGATGCACACTTCAGATATATGAACATACTTGAGCTGAAAATGAGAGGGTGGAAAAAGATATTTTAGGCAAAGTAAACAAAAGACAGCAGGGTTGGCCACTGCTGTATCATGAAAAATAGCTTTAAATTGAAAAGTGTCAGAAGAAACAAGAGGTAATCTCTTGTATAATGGTAAAAAGTCAATTTACCAGGAAGATATAATAATTATAATGATATATATGCACTTTATCCAGAGACTTTCATATTTTCATTTTATGTTCATCATTCCATACTTTGCTTCTTCTCTAGACTTTCTCTAACATAATATGCATATTTTTTTACTAAGGAATTTAAACTTCTAGCAATATGAACAAATGTCTACAGAGTAGAGAGTTTATGCACACTTCGAACTATAATTTGGTTTGACTCAATTGTTCTGTTTATAATTTGCCCAAACATGTGAATCACAGAATTGAATGAATCCATAGAACTCATTTTGCCTGTAAACACACACACACACACACACACACACACACAGAGAAGTTCACACAAACATATAAAGCACACACTGGAAAAGTGAAGAGAGACATAGAAACACAATAATAGTAGGAGATTTCAGCGTGCCACTTTTAATGAAGAAGTGATTCTTCTTTTTAATGAAGAAGCAAAGGCCTTGAGCAACACTGTGGACCAGTTGGACTTCCGAACACACAGAACACTCCACCCAACAGCAGAACACATATTTCTCTCAAGTATGTATAGAACATTATTCAAGACACGTATGTTAGGCCATGAAACAAAATTTAATAAATTAAAGAAGATTGAAATCATATTAAATGTATTTTCTGATCCCAATGGAATGAAATTAGAAATCAATAGCAAGAGAAAAGTAGAGAAATTTAGCAATACATAGAAATTAAACCACATACTCTGAACAACCACTGACCAAAGAAACAACAACGGAAATAAGGAAATGTGACCAGTATGAAAATTAAAACACAGTGCATTAAAACTGCTTGAATGCAGCAAAAGTGGTACTATCAGGGAAGTTTATAGCAATAAGCATCTTTATTAAAAAAGAAGAAAGATCTCAGAAAAACAACCAAATTTTATCCTCAAGGAATAAGATAAAGACCATACCGAAAATTAGCAAGAAAGTCAATCTCCAATAAGCATAATTAAATAAAATAAAGAATTAAATAATAGAAAAAATTGAGTTGGTTTATTGGAAAAGATCAATAACTGACAAATGCTTAACTAGACAAAGAAGAAAATACTCAAATGACAAAAATCAGAAATAAAAGAGGAGACCATGGACATCACAGAAATTAAAAAGGAATATAAGACTGGTATCTTAGTTCATTTTCTATTGTTATAACTGAATGCCACAGACTGAGAAATTTATAAAGAATAAAAGTTTATATAGCCCATGGTTCTGGAGACTGTGACATCCAAAAGCATGGTGCTGGTGACTGCTCAGTGTCTCATGGGGCCCTCGTGCTGAAGCATGTGGTGTCACATGGTGAGATAGAGGAAGCACACCAAAGAAACTCCCTTTTATAACAAAGCCACTCCTTCAATCACCTGTGAATCCACTCATGAGAGGAGAGTGCTAATGACACAATCACCTCTCAGAGGTCCCAGTTCTCAACACTGCTACCTGGGGACCAAGTATCCAACATATGAAACTGGTAGATACCATAGCAACTACTACAAACAATTATATGTCAACAAATTGGATGGTCTAAAAAGAATTCTTAGAAACAGATGGCCTACCAAGATAGAAGCATGAAGAAATAGAAAAATATGAACAAACTCACAACAGAAAGGAGACTGAATCAAAATATTGCAACAAAAAGAACCCTGGACTAGATGGCTTCACTAGAGAATTCTACCAAACATTGAAAGAATTCATGCTGATTATTTTCAAACTCTCCCTAAAAAGGTGAGAAAATGGTACACTTCAAAACTCACTTTATAAGGTCAGTATCACTTTGATACAAAAAGCTGAAGGTACCACAGTAAAAGGAAACTACAGGCCAATCAATATTCCTAGTGAATACTGAAGCAAAGATCCTCAATGAAATACTAGCAAACTGAATTCAACAGCATATTAAGTGCACCATGAGCAAGTGGAATTTACCCCTGGGGTGCAAGAATGGTTTAATACATGAATATCAATAAACATAATACAACATATTAACAGAAAAAAATGCTGGTGGAACATGTGTGTAACTCCAGCTCTTGAGAGGCTGAGACAGTAGGGTCACCATGAGTTTGAGGCCAGCCTAGGCTACATAGTAAGTTCAAGGCCAATCTGAACTACATAACAAGACCCCGTCTCAAAAAACAAAGACAAGGGCTGGGGATTTAGCTCAGTGGCATAAGCATCTGCCTGGCAAGCATGAGGTCCTGAGTTAGATTCCTGGTACCTGCAACAAATTGTAATGGGAGAAGCAAAATTATCTATGTTCTCAGATAATATAATCTTTTTAAATTTTATTTTAAAGAGGGTAAAATTAAACAGAACAAAACAGATCAGAAGAAAACAATGTAAGAGACACAGATTTCAAAGCAAGACAACAAGAGATCTTCACAGTCTATCATATTATCTCTTGTTTTCTTCCAAATAGTTGTCCATCTCTTCACATACAATGAATTCATACAAAACAAAATAGTATAAAACTGATCAGAACAAGATGAGAAGGCAGTTTAGGTCTTCAAACCCAGACAATAGGGAAGTCATCAATGGCTGCCATAATATCTTTTATTCTCTTCAAAATAGCTGTCCATACCTTCATGCATGTTGAAATTAAACAAAACAAAACAGACTAAAATCACTCTGAACCAAAGAATAATAGTATTGCTGGATTTCATATCATGACGTTATGGAATCAGCACTGGGTACCTTAGTGTCTCTTCTTCTTCAAAGTAGCTGTTCATTTCATCATGCAGATAATATAATGTTATCTGTACAAAATCCTAAGGATTATGGAAAAAAAAACTGTTAGAAGTTCAGTGTGATAGTGCATTCTGGTAATCCTCACACTCTGGGAAGCTGAAGCAAGAGGATCACAAGCTCAAATCCAGCCTGGACAATTTAGCAAGACCTTGCCTCAAATAAAAAAAAAATTACAAAGAGCTGAGTATATAGCTCATTGCCAAGGACCTATATTCAATCTCCAGTACTGGGGGCAGGGTTGAGAGGTGGGGAGAATTCTCTATACTAGCAATGAACAATCCAAAGAAGAAATCAAGAGAATAATTCCATTTACAATAACACCAATAAGAAAAAAATATTTAGGAATAAACTTAACTGAGCATTCAAGATTTATACACTGAAAACTGCCCAACAGTGCTGAAAGACATTAAACAAGAAGGGTTAGTGGTGCAGATCTGTGCTAGAGAGCTGCCTAGTATGCATGAAGCAGTGGGTTTGATCTCCAGCACTGCAAAAAAAAAAAAAAAAAGAGAGAGAGAAAGAAGAAAAAAAAAGCCACCGATTTAAGGAACAAAACAGGCAAAAGCTTCATAGCATTAGTTTGGGCACTGATTTAGAAATGACACCAAAAGCACAAATGACCAAAAGCAAAAATAGACAAACAGGACTGCACTACACTTAAAAACTTCTGTGGCAGCAGGGGATACAATCAACAGGATAAAGAAGCCAATGAAATGGGAGAAAAGATTTGCAATCCATACATAAGATAAAGGGTTAGTATTCAGAATAAAGAACTTTGGGGGGGTACTGGGAATCAAACTCATGACCTTGTGCTTGCCAGGCAGGCACTTAAGCCACTGAGCTAAATCCCCAGCCCCAGAATAAAGAACTTTCACAACTCAGTATCAAAATACAAAAACCCCAAAACAACCGGATTTTAAAAATGGACAAAAGAGTCGAATAGACATTTTTCCAAAAGTATATGAATGACCAACAGGTTTTCAGCATCACTGATTATCAGGGAAGTGCAAATTAAAACCACAATTCGTTAGCATATTATACTTGCTAAAATGGCCACTTAAAAAAAAAGCCAGAAAAGAACAAATATTGGAAGAGATCTGGCAAACATGGCAGGAAGCCCTGTGTGCTACTGGTAGGAATGTAAAATGGTGCTACCATTGTATGCAGGCTGCTCATAAATTTATAAACATAATTACCATGTGATCCAGTCATCCCATCTCTGGGTATTTGTCAAAAAGAATTGAAATCAGTGTCTTAAAGACATCATACCAAGTGGCAAGATCTTCAGAATTGGTGTCTGCAAGTCACTTAGCCCCTGTGTACTCAGAGATGGGTAAAAGAGTGAGGTAGACCAGACGCAGGTTATATTTCTGGTGAGCAAACTGAGGGTCGCAGGGGGTGAAAATCAGCAGCTAGAGACCAGGAAAATCTGACAGCCACCACTTCCACTCTCAATCCCGCTGAGGCTCCTGGCCATGTTCTAAGAACTGTATACACCCTGACCAGGCCAGGGTCCCAGGCACAGCGACCCAATGGTATCATGACCAATAGCTGGTAAATTCTTTTTCTGCAGGACTATGTGGCTCTATTCATCAAACATAAAACCCACTGGAGTCAATAGTTGTTCACTGTTCTTTTAAAGGGCAATTAAAATTTAAAAACACACCCCCAAGAGAAACATGTTATGATTTTTTTAAACTATTGTTTGTAAAGAAAAAATTGTGGGGAGTATTTTCTTGGGAAATATTAATATTAATGTCAACTAAATAAAAATATAAATAGTCAAGTGTATATATAACATATCCTTAAGTACATTTAATTAATATAATTAAATAATATATATTTAATCAATATATTTTAATATATACATTAATATTAACCCATTCCTTTTGTGTGATAAATACTGACTTGAAAATATCTTCAAAATACTAAGTTTAAGTAACTGGGACCAAGGCTATAGCTCATCAGTCCAGTGCCTGCTTGGCAGATGCAAGGTCATGAGTTTGATCTTTAGTACCAAAAAAAAAACCAAAAAAAACTGGGCTGTTAGTTTTTACAAAATCTTCCTAGGGTTTTGATTGAAACCAAATTGAATCAATGAGTTCAAGGTCACCCTGGAACATAAGCAAGACCCTGTCTTAAAAAAATCAAAATAAATTAAAGAGACCTAATGTTTTATTTATTTTGAGCCCATGGTAACTAAATTACCAGGTTTTTTTTATACTGACCATTTACCCTGTACCTTTAATAATCAGTTCTAAATTTTGTTTGTTAATTTCATATGCGTTTCCATATGTAATCATGTTTTGGGGCAAAGATTGAGCACTTTTTTCTTTTCCTTTGCACTGGCCCTGTCCCTCGCTGTGTATTTAACAGAAGAGATAAGCATATAGTGCAGTGTGCAGCCATGGTGGAGCAGGGGATGAAAAATACTTTGGAGTCAAAGTTTAGTTTAACCTCCAAGAACCCCAGAGGGACTGCTTTACCAGAACTAATTAGTATGAAAATGTCAAGAAAACAGCACCAATCTGAGAAATCCCACCCCTTTTATGGGTAACCCAAGGATGTGAGAACAAAGATGCAAAAGAAATACATTGTGTAGGAGCTTTGCTCAGGCAAGGGAAGGAACAGGCTGATGCCCTAAGCAAGCTTGCTGGGCGGAGGAGCACAATGACCGCAGAACATCTCTAAGAGTAATTGTTTCCGGCTCTGCTAGGCTGTTGCCCTGTAGATCTGCTCCGGTCCTTAACCTTGTATTCCAGCAGCCCTGTGCTGTCTCTTCAGGGGTCGCTTCATCTTTACATCCATTCCTAGCCAAGTCTTTCCACTGGTATCGATATTGGTTTTAGAGAGAAAGAATTTACTTTTTCATCATAATGAATGATGTGAGCTATATGTTTTTCTTAGATCACGTGAAAATTCACGTATTTTCCATAGCTTTTCCTTTAAACTGCCTATTGAGCTTGAAGAATTTAGGATCCGTCCTAGGAGTTTCTGAGACCTGTGTTTTGTGTGTTAAATATTATTCTTTGAGGAACTTCCCGAGAGCCCCTGTCGCCCACCAGTGAGGACGCAGTGAGCAGGAGCATCCGAGGCTCAGGGAGGCAGCTGAGCGAGGTGACCCACCTACCGTAGCGCCCTCTCCCTGGTAAAGGGGGTTCTCGTGGAACAAGTTGAAATTTGTTTTCCATGGGATTGAAAACAAAACAAGCAAAAAGGTTGAAAACAGGCCAAAATATCTGCTCTCACCCTCAGCTGTTTTGTTGCTGACACCACTGAGCGCTGCAAACTGCTGATCCAACTCAGTCCGTCACTGGACACAGAGTCCAGGCTGTGCTGCCAGCTCCTCCTTACCTCAAGATGTTGCATTCCCATCGCATTCTGTGGTTATTCTTGACAATTAAAAGCAAGAAAGAGAATAACAAGGCCACCTGGAGAAATGTCCTGCACAGGAATTCACATTCACGTCTCCTCCCGTCTTCCTATCTCTGGCAGATCTGCCTGTCTGATGCCAGTGATTCTTCCTCCTCTCTTCGGAGCCTTTAGGGTCCTGGTCGAGTCTTTGCTAGACTCAGTGGTGCCTGATGAGTGTGGAACAGGTAGCTCAGAACAACTCTGCTACCGAAGTCCTTTTCTATACGCACACCACCCACACCGACCACACTCTGACACATGTGAGTGCTGACCACACGTATGCTTGCAGATCCCAAGCCCAGTGAACATTTGACCCGGCTAGCGTTACCTCCCTCGGTTCATGAACTCAGTTTTTCCCACAGTTCTATTGTAGAGCCATGGCAAGGGCTTAAGTCCATGAACTAAAGATACCACTGTACTCTGAACATCTGACCTGCAATATACCCCATCTGGACTGTGCACACACACTGTGACTAACCATGTTCAACAGATTTGCACGGATCCCACGGTGACCACATACTTTGGGACCCCACACAGGTGCTGTTCACACACAGTTCCATGACGAAGAATACGGCTGTACCTGTGTGGGCTTTGATCAGGAGGCATCAAACATGGAAGCTCAGCCACGGGACAAGAGAAACACGAAGTACACAAAATGTGGAGTGCTCTCGGGCACCAGCTCCACAGAGTGCATCTGAGCTCTGCAGAGCTGCCTACTGCAACGGTTTATGACTCGAGGTAATCTGAAATGGCACGTGAGAAGTGTCAGATACATGCTCACCAGCGAAAAATGAAAATGAAAAACTTGTAAATTCTCCTACTTGGTTCTACTGAGAATGCATTAAGAATTTTAATATAATTACTAATAGCAAGCTATGGAGAATTCTTGCTGGAAAAAAATAGCTAATATGATTGGTATTCAAGTCTTTCTCTACATAAAAATTGAGGCAAGAGGTTGGGGGTGTACTGCACTTGCCTAGCAGTTACAAGGCCCTGGGCTCCATCAACAGCACGACAAAAACAGAAACAAAAAAATTGATTCTAAACCTTCTTTTGTTGAAAACACTTCATGATAAAATAATCTTAGGTTCTATTTGTACTGAGGGTTCTTCTTGAGATGACCCATGTAAGCTCACAAATGACCACAAAGCACTGTTTGTAGACGTTCATTAACAGCTGAGGAGACACGGTCCGTGAGAAAAGAGAACCAAGGTGCTCACATTCACAGCAGCCTTTTCTTTCCAAACCTGAGACCATGAAGATTCTCTTCGTTTTCTTCTTAGAGTTAGCTTTTGCTCTTATGCTTTATTTTGCTCGTGAATATGTAGTTGTTCCAACAAAGTTTTTTGAAGAGATTATTCTCACCCCAAAGTTTAGAAGAGATTTCACAGAGAAAGAAGCAGCCTTTTTAGGCTAAAAAAAAAAAAAAAAAGCAGCTGACATTTGGTACTAGTAATTTGCTTGAATTTCTGTTTCCAAGAAGAAAGCATTAAGTAGATGTATTAACTAAAGAGAAAGGAAAAGGCATATGTTTTTAAACAAATAAAAAAACTGCAAATGTAAACACAACTAAATGGACTAAGGTTGCAGAAGAGAAGAGCCCTTGTTAGGTAAGGTGAGATCCTCAGATATTTCCACACCCATGTAATTTTCTCAGTCTGAAAACTGATAGACTTGCCACAGGAAGGACTCTTGTAGGAGACATTGAAGCAGGAGAACGGGAGAATGTCACATCAAATGGTAAGAAATCAATTAGAAGCTAGAAATTATTTTTGTTTTTGTTTTTGTTTTTGTCTTGTACTGAGGATTGAAAAAAAGCTAGAAATTATTTTCTAAGGAAAGAACCAAATGAAAATCCTGCAGTTAAAAAGAATAAAATAAGTGAGATTTGTTCTTGTCTTGTACCGAGGATTGAAAAAAAGCTAGAAATTGTTTTTAAAGAAAGAACCAAATGAAAATCCTGCAGTTAAAAAGAATAAAATAAGTGAGATGTTAAACTCATGAAAGGAGTTCAACAGTGGATTTGAACTGGCAAAACAGTGGTTCTGAAAGTAAATTGAAAATATTTATGCAGACAATCAACAAAAAGAAAAGAATGAAGAAAAATGAACCACGCCTGAAAGAACAATGAAACAGTGTGAAGTGTATCACCATACAGTGAGAGGAGTTATGTTCTAGAATCACAAAAATAAAAGCCAATTAAGATCTTCAGATTTATTGTACTGTTTGTCTTTATATAACTTATATATACTGATGGGCAGGCAGTGTACAGGGTGCCTAGGGCCAGCTTACACCTTCCTGTACTGTAACTGCTGCTCAGGAAATTAAGAAGCTTATATTTTGCCTGGAATTGAATCAGCACAAGCAGTTATTGGGGCTGCCATTCTGGGGTCAGGATTTAAAACAAGCCTACAAACTAACGGTAAGTGTCTGCTTAGGGTCTTCACGCAATATGGAAGCTTTGCAAAAATAGATTCTTGAATCTGACAGGAACTAAAATATCTCATAGAATACTAAGAGCTGAGTCATTCTAGTCTTACCACTCACATGGGGCAAAATGATCACATTTCTAAGGGCGACAATTTTCATACAAAGCAACAGCAGATGTTCCCAAGCAGCAGAGCCCACGTTTGGAAGTCTCACCTTAACACACCTGACTTTTGTTCGTTTTAAAAAAGATGCATCACTGTAATGGATGATTGATTGTGTCTGTCTGAGTAAGAGAAGCTTAACTAAACGGGCTCAGCGAGTCCACACCTTGGGGTGTGTGTGGGAGACCTACTTTAGGGCAGCTCCTCGTCTGGGTGGTATAAAGAGGAAATGAAGAAGGACGGAGCTGCTTCTGTTTCTTCGGAGAAGCTTCAGTCTTTGCTTTTGTAGTTCCCCAGTCAATATTGGGGCTCCCCAATCAATATTGAGAATATAGTTTCCCAATTAATATTGGGACCGATCTCCAATGAAGGCTCTTGCTTTGCTGAAAGAAGGCTTGTGGCACAGACACACACGAGGGATGGGTTTATTGACCGCACCATTTATTAAAGGAGCACACTGTCTTAAACACATAATGAGAACAAAGACGTTCTCTACTAAAGGAGAACAAAGGGCCTTCTACGAGAAAGCAGCTCGAAAGATAGTCCAAGGAAAGTACGTGTTTCACTGGAGCTGGCTGGGGACAGCTGAGCTGAGAGTATCAGGGACAGCTTGGAAAACATCCTTCAGCTGCAAAGCCATGTCCCCCCACCACCACCACCAAGTCGAGCTACGCTCCACCTTCAGAGTCTTAGCTGACTCTCCAGCAGTCCCTTCGGACTGACCACGTTACAGCGTAGGAACAAAGCGCTTTATATGCACTTTTTCCCACGGCCTTCACCTTGGACATCATCTCCTGGCTCCCGGCCCAGATTCTTCGGTGTTCCAGGCCTAGACTCTTCAGCTTCCATCGCAGACCCATCGGCCTCCTGATAATGGACTCACACAGGACGCCGCAGTGAGTGCCAGAGCTTGGACTGCACCCTTAGCCTCCAGTGTGCAGACAGACCCGTTGGGCTCTTCCTCATCCAAGCCTGGTGACCACTGTAAGCCAATCTTGTAAATGTTTATATATTTTTATATCTGGTGTTATTTTTCTCTAATAAACACTGACTGATACAATCACAAAGGCAATGGACTGCAAAAAAGGTCTAAATGTTTTTCAGCTGGATGAAGGTAGTTAGCTAACAGAATAATTCCTGTACCATGGTTCTCACTTGATTAATAACGTTGCCTCATCAACAAAAATTGTCACAGTCAAAGTGGAATTTTAAAGGCTCTGGATCCCTACTCTGCCTACTGAGCAGATGGCATTATCCAAAATGTGACAAAGACATGCTGTTCAACAGCAGGGTGACTTACACACAGAATTCTTTACCCAAGGTACTGGCAGAAGATTCTTCCTGGCCAGCTTCACCAGGTACCTGGTGGCAGGTGGATTCCGTGGAGTCAAGGCATGCTGAAAGGAAGAGATTTTGCCTCATTCTGATTTGTAGGATGTCCAGGTGGCCTGAAGTCCGCTGTCATCCCAGAATGATGCAAATAATGCTCTCATGTACCTTGTCACCCTCAATTCTCTGGACAAGCAGAGCAGATTAATTGAACTCTAAAAAGTTCACCTAGCACTTTCAGACATACCAAGATGGGAGAGATTCAGCCCTGCCAAGCAGGTCAAATCTCATCATCTTCAACGTCTTCTCCGCTCTTTCTCTCTACCTCTAACCCCCTCAATAAAATGATCCCCCAAAATAAAAGTTTATTCGGCATTCAGCTTGACTGCAAGTGTTGCTAAAAATGAGAGCAAAGCCTGTAAGCTGCACAGCAGGCTCCTTTGAACTTGGGTCTGGCAAGCCTGTGAATCTGGGTCTGAAACAATATCCTGTGCCAGATTCAGCTAAGTCCCCTCATAGTCATGCTCATTACTTAAAGGGGCTTCTCTCTCCCCCGAAAATCCTGATGCATAAAGACAGGAAGACCTGGAAGCAGCCACCAGAGGAAGTCTACCACCCTTACCAGCCACTGGGGAGACTTCAGGTACATCAAGATGTTCCAGAGGAGAGTCAGGCTGTCACTGCACTGGGAGACTTTTTCAAGTGTTCTGACATAACTATCAAACGGGAAGAAAAATCGGGTTGAATTCACGCTTTCCGTATGAAGCCAGCTCTTCAGGAGGACTGGACCAGGTTTCCCACAAATATTTCGAACTATTCATTTCTAGAATAATTGATATTGGGCCAGTCAATCAAAAAGAGCCATTCTAGTGCACTTACTATTATTATAACCTTGCTTGCCTGCATTCTTGTAATGAAATCCTAAGAAAATCAACTTATGTGAAAGAAAATTTTACTTTGTCTTATGGTTTCAGTCTACGTTCAGTTGGCTCATGGTTTCTGGCCCTGAGCTGAGGCAGTACATCACGATGGAAGCATGTGGTAGAATAAATTTTCTCAGCTCATTGTAGCTAAGAAAAGGAGAAAGAAAGGGGCTGGAATCCCAATATCCCCTGAACAGGCAAACCCTCCCACCGACCTAACTTCCTCCCCCTAAATCCCACCTCTTAAAGACCCCAGCACCTCCCAATTGTACCACAGGCTGGGGACCAAGTCTTCAACACATGGGCCTTTTGGGTACACTTATCCAAACATAGGGTCCTCTTCACAGTAGTGATGATTTTAGTCACTTTAAGACTCACAACTTACTAGAAACAAATACATTACTTATAACACTTTTTCTCTGTATTCCCAGTAATGGCCCTCATAATCATAGATTTCCTATCAGCTCCATTTTGAATTCCCAGGATAAAAAAGTCGGAATTTAAGCTCAACAATGAGAATGTCAGCAAAGGGCAGGTGGGGCCATCTTCCTGAGTAACTTTTGGCAATATTGAAGTAAATATAGCTCACATTGCATCCCAATACTCAAGCCCTAAATTTGTCACAATATGTCTGAGACTGGTAGTCTTCATAGCCAGAATTGGGAGCTCCCATCATGGAGCCCTATTAAGGTACCTGTTTTATTATTATTATTGTTATTATCATTGATTTGTGGGGTGTTTATTTGTTCATTTATGGAAAAAATAAAACAAAATCTCAAAACAAAATACTAGGATAATAACAGTAGTTAGTAGATTGCATATTGTTATCTTCAAAGTAGTTACTCAGAGTATGGGATATGGGCATTAAAAAATTCTACAAACAATATTAGCACAAAATTTTCTTTTCAATGAACTAAGAGAAATGAGTAGTATAATTATCTTGTATTTCTTGTCGTTTTCTCTTCCTTCCTTTCCCCTTCCCCCACCCTAGTTCCTCTTCCCTTTTAAATAGTTTCTTCCCATTTCACAATATCTATTGTACCATTTGTACCTTACTTACTCTTTCAGTTTTCCACTTGGGAGACAATATGATGTTTATACTTGTGAGTCTGATTCATTTCACTTGTGAGTATAATCTCAAGTTGCATCCATTTACCCATCTGGTTTATCTTTCTTTATGACTGACTAGTACTCCATTATATTAAAAAAAAAACTCATCTTCTTTCTACCTATTTTGTCTTCCTGTAGATTTAGTGTTTCTGTTTTACTATTTAGATTTTTGATCCATTTTGACTTTAGTTTAGTGTATAGTGATAGACATGAGTTTAGTTTTAGTCTTCGGCATGTGGAAAGCCAGTTTTCCCAGCACTATTTGATAAAGAGGCTCTCTTCCTCACAGTGAACATACTTGGCCTAAAGGGCCCTCCACAGATGAAAAGAGATGTATCAAATTAAATCCTTGAAGGAACAGAAAGAGGCAAGAGTAGCCTTGGTACAGACGGCAGTCTCTGCTCAAATAGTTAATCTTACGAAAGTGCAAGCCGCTGGCAAGCCACAGCCACCCCAGAGCGAGAACCATATCAGCCTTTCCTGAGATCCGTGACATGCCAAGTTGGACCTTGGGGCGCTGGGAAAATGGGGAGGGGGGGAGCCAGTTCACCCTTCTGGAGGGCGGCTGTAAGCCTACCGGGGCGTGGACTAAGAATCAAACATCCATCTCCCCTCCTCCCCTGCAAGTGAGAGCCGGAGATTTGAGCATGTCTTGCAAGTTTGACTATAAGCAATATAGCAAATAAGGGGGATTTTCTTCTGCCATCTCTTTGAAGGCAAATATTTTTATCTCTGTTTTGCTCTGTTCTGACCAATGGTATTGCTCTATTCAATATTTTGTTTTTATAATTTTGGTATTTCCTTCGATATTGCTGTACCTGATTAAAGGAACAAGTATTGTGAAGAAAACCAGATGTACTATTGTGCCTGTTGCTGTTGTCCCAGTCACCTGCTGTGAGGCTCTGTACCAATTTCACTGCACTGCCTCAGTTGGCTTTGTCCTGTCTTGTTCTGCTGTAGTTTACAATCTTCAAAATAAAATAAATATATATAAAATAAATAATAAATAAGAAAAAAATTTTTGAAAAGTAAATAACAACAACAAAACAGATCACTAAGGTACTGAGCAACCTGAAGCATAACTAAACAGATAATGGACTTAAAAAGCAAAAGGAGGAAAAGCAAGTGCTCTAAAGGATATAACTGCATGTATATTTAAGGGTGTAGGAATGATAATTATGTTGCTAAATTTTTGTTGGATCAGAGAACAGAACTGTCTTCAGCCTCCCTGTTTCAATGTTCACTTTGTATGCTTTGATTTTATAATTTGAACAACTACATCGAAGAAGACATATGTGATGTATCAACTAGTGATTTCTTACTGTTCATTTTTTTTGAAATTCTGTATTGTTTCTACCGTTTTTTTCTTTTTTGCTTTATTTTTCCCCTCTTTAAATAAAATTTTTTTAAAAAGAAAGTGCAAGCCGCAAAGACAACATAAATTTCCTCTGTTCCTTTGATACTTATGCAAATATTTTTAAAGGTAAGATAAATCTGTTAATGGGATTAAAACCCAGGAGTTTTCTGAAGGGCCTGGAGCCATCTCTTTAAAGAACAAACATCAAGAAAAGCAGTACTCTGTCACTCTCTCATAAAAGGGGCAATGCACTGGGTGCTTAGAGTACCCACTTGTCCAAGAGATTTTTTAAAATACTTTAATTTTTCTTCCCAAAAGGCAGTGAGGTAGACGGAAGGCACGGAAGGTTGGTTCAGAGCGAACTATGAAAGCACACAGCCCATGATGCTGAAGGGTCTTCTCTCCTGAGGACAGGTCCCTCACACATGAGAATTCATGCGACATGGGCCTCCCCTGCGGCTCTATGTAAATAAGGTGAGTGCTGGACATGATGGCCCATGCCTGTGATCCCAGCACTCAGGAGGCTGAGACAGAACTGCCGTGAGTTCAAGGCCAGCCTGGGCTACACAAGTGAGCTCAAGGCCAGTCTGGACTATATATAGAGAGACACTGCCTCAAAAAAGAAAAGAAAAATCACAAATATGGTGGGATTTCTTTTTTCTCTCTTTTTTTTTTTTTTTTGGTGCCAGGGATCGAACTCACGACTTCGCATTTGCCAAGCAGGCACTAATGCCACTATGCTAAACACCCCCGCCCCAGTGAGATTTCGTTTGCCTTTGTAATCACAGAAGCAAATTATATGTGACACATTCCAGTCTTGCTGAATACATATTCATTAGCAGAAATGTTTTCTTTCTTTTCCTCATTGATGGAGAGAATATTCTGGGTGGGCAGGAGACTTTATTTTAAAAAATCTTTTTCCTTGACAGCACAAAATCTGCCTTCCAAGTGATTGTAAGCAAGAGTTTAGCAAATGTTTTTGTCATGATATAACGTGGGCCCCGCCATGTGCTTCCTGCTGCTCACCACCCAACCAGCAATGTTTTAGGGACTTGCTCTGGAATCCTTCCATTTCACAAGTGCATTTCAGTGTGTGTTAGAGTAGAGGAGGCAAAGGCATGATAAGAAATCAGCCCAGGGAGTTTTCCACTTAGTGCAGTGAGAGTTGGTTTCTGGCTTATGGCACAGTGTCATGCAGTTTGTGGCCTCCAGGTCACAGTGCTTCAGGAGGCAGCTTCCTTTGCCCTTGTGGTTCTGCCATCCTCACAGTGAGAGGCCCCAACAGAGGAATCAAAGGCAAGTAAGATCTCTAACCAGACAGCTGACATACAAGAATCTTAGAGTTAGTGCCTCTTAGCAGGCAAGAAGAGGAAAATCAGCCAGATCTTAGCATGCTCTTGAGACCGTGGCCACAGAGTTACTGGGCTCTGGTGAATTACAGAACTGATGTTGAATGCTCAGTGTCGTTTTTTGGACATGATTATAAGTGTGTCCCCAGGAATCTACCCATTGGAAGCTAGATCCCCTGTGTAGCCGTATTAAAAGAACCTTTAAGAAGAGGGCCCTAGTGGCAGGTCACTGGGAACATGGTTCTTAGAAGGGATTCGTGTAGTTTACATGACTTCCTGGCTTGCCATGTGAGCTTTCCCTCTTGTACATCTTACCATCATGTCATGTCAACTACCGCAAGACCCCCACTAAAGCTGAGCTGATGCTGGCACCGTGCCCTGGAACCTCCAAAACTGTAACCTAACTAAGCCTCTTTTCTTTAGAAAGGCCACAATCTCAGGTATTTCATTATAGAAATGAAAATGAAATTATACACTTTGGAAGCCATATAATAGGGGTTGGAATCAAAGTGAAGGCTCTGTTGAGCAAGGGATTTGGTATCCGAAGTCTCAGGTTCAGGTCCTGGTCATCTATGGCTAGTTGTTTCTACTGAGACATGTCATTTCTCTGGGCTTTGGTGTCTTCCCATTAAAAATGTGTCCTCTACACACCGTATGAAGTGGTTCTAAGGCTTAAGGGAGATGGGCTTGGGGAAATACTTGGACAGCTGTGAAGCACAAGGCGAATACCACTATTACTCGTGTCTCTGCAGAAGATTCCCCAGCCAGGCCAACCTCTCCCTATCTGTTCAGGGAGCCTCTGTTCCAGTGCTTCTGGGGGAGGGGGGTTCTAGCCTCTGAGTCCTCAGAGGCCCTTGAGTCCTGCGCCTGCCAACCCAACCTCTGAGAGCCTCTGTAACTCATGTGTCTACCAGATGACGATGGAAGAACTCACAGTGATGCTTCCAGAAAACCTTTCTCCACAAACACCACACAAAGTCTAGACCCTGTCCCCACCCCTGGCCCAGTTTCCAAAAGAGAGTCACCCTCATCTGTCTTTACTCCACCCATCCCCAACTAGGGATTTGGGATTTCTCTGCATTATGTATTTTGTCCCCAGTCTGTTAACTGCAACTTTGACCGTGAAAGAGTCTATCTCAGACCCCAGCCTCTGCCTCTGCCAGCCCAACAGTCTTCCAGAGCTGGGCCTAGTCAATAAGAAGAAAAGGAAAGTCTCAATTTCAGCAGAGCCGACCTTCACAAGATGTCCTAGGATGTCTGTGTCCCTGAACAGTGCCAGTCTGAACTTCGGGGCTCCCCTACATCTTTGTGGTCAGCTGGATAGCTTACTTGACAAGATGTCCCCTCTCAGGGTTTGCATCTGTAAAATGCAGCGTTTGGATGTGATCACTGTGGTAACTTTTAGGTGGGGATCTGGGGCTGGAAGAAGAATCAGGCAGGTAAATTCCCAGCTGGCTGAGTCCTGCCTAATGGATCTTGCTTAGTTCGTCTTTTCTCAGTGGTCTTACCAACGCATCCCTGCTGATGTCTCTATGCTGTCCTCAACAGAGACATATGCCACTTGATATCTGTTTGCACTGTCACCTAAGGCAGTGTGTCAGAGGGAGACAAGAGGAACAGAACCTTGCCAAGTTCTAGTGGAGAAGCCTACGCAGAGGACCATGCACCTGGCCTTTGGCCTGAGCCCTTCTGCCACAGCCAACCAGGAGCCTCTGACACTCCCTAGATCACTTTTAAATTTCAGTGTCCCTTTTTCTGTCACACATCCAATAGTGGAACTGCTTGATCCATACACCCACACATACCCCAAAGTCCTCTGGGGGCAGAATTCTCCTTTTAGTAATGTACTGGGAAGCTGACATTCATATACATACATTTTATTTTTTCATAAAATATAGGGTCGTGTGTGACCAGCATACTTTACACTTTAGTAACTCAGAAGTCTTCCTAGTAGGCCTTTCTGTCCTCCAGAGAAAGGCGCTCCATAAATTCCCCCATGGACTTTGTATTCGGGGAGCAGCATCAAAGAGGTCTTCTAAGACAGAGCAGAGTGGTCTCTCACAAGCTCGGGAGAAACGACATGTTTAAGGATAGAATCTGTTCCTTTGGTTTCCTTTATGAGGCTTTCATAGAATCTAGAATAGACTAGTTTAGCTCAGAATGCAATTAAAGTGTGATTCTTTGGCATTTAATCTGTTGTGGTGAGGGTGTTCCAAAGAGAACACAGCACTCCTCTGTCTAAACAGACTTGACGAAAGGCATGAGACCAAGCGGAGCACAGGCTCATTCAAGATGCACGCACGCAGGCGCACAGCTGCCGGGCTGCAAGAGGAGGGCAGGCAGCCATCTTAGTCTGCTGGAGCAGCTTTGCAATGCATCCTGGGAGCAAGTATCTCTACTGTGGGGTTTCAGCCACCCTCTGTCATAACTTGCCTTGTTGGTTTGGCCCAGCATTCCTTCTCCCTCTCCTCCCAAGCCCTGTCAAAGCTCTTTACTCCTGAACACCTAACTCAATCATCCTGGGGATTCTTCTATCTGTCAAATGATAGGGCTGTTGACCCAGGGGGAAGACTTGTAGGATGGCATCTGCTCAACCTTGCTCCAATCCAAGGTCACACAGAGAAACAAACAAGAGAGGGCAGGGTGGAGCCTCATTTACAGCAGAAAACCCTGGGGTCAAGTTTACCTAGGACCAGGACAGCAGCAGATCAACAATCATCTACAACCAGAAACAGACCCTGTACTCTAATCGCCCACTGCTGGTCCCAGAAAACCTGCTTGGGTTCCTGGATGCACCTCACATCCCCAGCTTGGCCAGCGTCCAGAGAGTGGGCATTCAACATGTGGGCCCCTCAGAATCCCTGGCATTGCCCTACTCTTGCCCTTTACTTTCTCCCCAACCTCACATCTCTCCCACTCTTTAACATTTCTTGGGCCGTCACTCTTCCTGGAGAAGGGGCTCTCGGTCTCCTCCCTGCACCCTCTCATCCTCCTCCTTCTCCATGCAGCCCACAGTGGCAGCCAGCCCTGCACCCACACCACCCCCCACCACAGCAGCCCCCGTTGCCCCCACTGCTGCCCCTGCTGCCACCATCCCAGCCTCTGCTGCCAACGCAGCCGCAGCCATGCCTGCACCCACAACGCCCCCTGCCAGGCCCATGAGCCCAGCTCCCACAGCACCCCCAACTGCAGCGAGGTGGCCACAGAAACGCATAGTGTAAGAGTCCATGAAGGCCTTGGCCTTGGCCTGCAACTCAGCCTCCAGGGCCTCCAACGTCTGCTCGCGCTCCTTGCACAGCAAGGCCACTCCATGACGGGCCAAGATGGCATCCTTCTGGGAGGAGAGTAGGTTCCGCATGGTATCTGGCAGGACCCGGAGTGCAGAGAAGATGCGCTTGGTGGCTACATCCTGTGGTGACAGGAGAAGAGAACAAGGTGCTCCAACCGGGAGACCCAGGTATCTCCACGCTAGCACCTGGCCAGCCTCTGCCTCCCCTGAGGGCTGGGACTCACCTGCTGCCTCACGTACTCCTCAAACTCCTTCTTGGCGGCCTCCACTTTCCTCAGGTCATGCAGCTGAGCAGCCATCTGTCCACGGGAAAGCGCTGGCTGCCTTCCTCCTTCCTCCTTGGCCTGGCCACCTGTTCCTCATCTCTACTCCCAGGCATGAACCTCCACCTCCAGGGCTCAGCCCAGACCCCACCTGCCCTCCTCCCTCCCAGACACCCATCCTCGGGGAGCAATGGGGCTCGATACCTCGTCCGGAGAGCTGAAACCGGGCCCTGTCCTCCCCATCCAGCCCGAGAGGTTCTGCAGAGACACCACCGCCGGGTCAGGGAGAGCAGGGACCTGCAGAGTGCCGGGGCTCCAGGGAGTTTTCACACCTTGATCTCCTGAGCTAGCTGCTGCCCGGTTAGCAGGCGTCTGTCTCCCCTGGCCACGGTGCGCCCCTCACTCCAGTAGCCCTGGCAGCGGCTCTTAGCATGTTGGGGGGCTGCGCTCAGCACATCCAAGACATAGGGCCGAAGAAGGTGATGGAAATCATCATCTGTATCTAAGAAGAGGTTCTTCATACTGAGGAGACCAAGGCTTTGAAGGAGAATGGCTTGAGGGGCTTAGATGCTGCAGGGGTTCCAGGGAGCTGGGGAGTAACGCACACGGGAGGAGTTTGCCTCAGGGACACTCACCGCCTCCTGGGCTTCCTTGGCCTTTGCTCACCCACCGCCTGCCTGGAGAAGGCAGGAGGTAACAGCGGGCTCGGTTCCCTAGGAGAAGCTCCTGGACCTTGGGATATTTGCCCGACAACTTCTGAGGGGTAAATGAGAGAGGGTTCTCAGGCTCGGTTAGGCCTCTGGCCGTGAGCACCTTCGGGGGAGCCCTCTCAGCCTCTCCGCCCTCGCCGTGCCTTCCAACGCCCCCTTCTGCGCTGCTCACCTGGAGGATGTCACCCGTGTGACTTTGCCCTGCCTTGCTGGGGTGGGGTGAGTCACGAACTAGGAGGTCCAGATGCTAGAAGAGAAGGGATCCTGATACTCACAGCTGGGGAGGATTCGGTTTAAGCTGATGAGTCCAGAGACAAGTATCTCACCTGGATCGGCACCATCCCGTAATGCCTGCCCATCACCTCGGCCACATGGACAAACATCTGGGGGTGGACACAGAGAATATAAAGGTGGGGCCCTCCGAAGGCTACATTTTGTCTCAAGAGATCTCTCTACCTCTCTATGCCTCTCTGTACAAGTCAAGCTTCCCCCTTCCCAGCTCTGAGCTTCTCCTGTCTTTCCCCACACCAGGCATCTTGTCCTGCGCCCTCCACCTTCAAGCCCACCAACCCAGTTCAAAGGCCATAAAATCCTGGGCTGGCCCGGGAAGACTCTAGTGCCCTGTGGCCCAGCCCCTGCTCTTAGGTCAGGGGTATATTGTGCCCGAATCTCCTCACCTCCAGATAGTCCAGATCTGTGTCCTTCAGTTCCTGGGAGGTGTTCAGGATCTGAACCAAGGAGAACAGGATGTAGGAGGTGTACACAGAGGCCGAGTGCTGCTGGAAAGTCCCTGTGAGAGGGGCTCCTAGGCAGCTGCAGGCCTCAGAACACAGGCGGGTGATCTGTATGTCCCAGCCTGAAATGCTCTTGGGATCCTGCAGGCCTTCAGTTGCCTCTGCCCCCCAGCACCAAGGATCCTCAGGGCACCCATGCTCCTACCTTCACAGACTATAAGCACCTTTTCCCTTCCAGGGGCACCCCTAGAACCTGCAGGAATCCCAGACACCAAAGCCTGTAGATGCCCTCAGTCTTAAGAAAGCAGAGCTGACTGAGTAAGGCCCTGGTGGAGACTCTGACCCCAGGCCGTTCTCACCTGGTAGGAGCTCAGCATGGTGGTAAGAGCGCAGAGCTTGATCCTGGTTTCCCTGCTCAGTTCAGGACTCATGGCGTCTCCCGCATCCACCAGGAACACAGCCACCTACGCGGGCCATGGGGAGGACAGGCCAAGGGGTCAGGTCTGTTCCCCTGAGCAGGCTTCTTGGACTTGTCCCAAAGCCCCAGAGGGTTCCTTCTTGACTTTCCTTTCCTCTTTGTCTTTCTGGCTCCCCCATCTCCCCCTTGCATCTTCCTCTCCTTGATCTAACCCTGATTTCCTTTTTTCCTTCCTCCTCTTACCTTCTTTCCCTCTTTCCCCAACAAGAAGGGGTGGCTCCACATCCATATGCCCCTGCTGAGGCCATTAGTACCCCATCTGAACCCCTGCAGGGACACCTCTCCTCCTCTGGACCAGCTGCCCTCACCACCAGGCTCCTGCAGGCAGAGAAAGGGGCATCAGCCGGTCCCGTTCTGGATCCCCAAAGACTGGGTTTCAAGTTCAGGTCCTCACCCACAGCCAACCCAGGGCTCCTGCCTTACCCCCCTCCAGCCTCCTGCCAGCCCTGCCCTCACCAGACCCGGCAAGCCCCGGAGCAAGTGGTCGAGGAGGGAGGACTTCCCTGAGTGCTGGTCCCCCAGGACGGCCAGGAGGCAGACAGGGGTGTCCCTGGCCAGGGGGTGCTTCAGGCAGCGGTTGATGGCCCCCATCCTGAGGATGAGGCCCCCTGAGGCGTTGATGCGCACCAGTAGCAGTGGTTCTGCCCTTACCGCACAGCTCTCCTGGATGGGAGGAAAAGAGTCCACTGAGGATCCAGAACAGACCGCCCCTGGGATATGTCCAGCCTGGGACTCCAGGCCCTGTCCTAACGTTCTCACCCAGCCCGAAACCACCCCACTTTGTGGATCCAACCCAGGGACCTTGGTGCATCCCACCCCATGCTCAGGCCTGGTCCCCGCACCTGCAGCACGGGGGGCAGTGGCCGCTGTGGCAGCAGCTTCATCTTCTCCCCCAGCCTACGGAAGCCCTTCTTCTGCTTGCAGATCTTCCGGCACTCGGGGCAGCAGGGTGGCTCGCAGCCGGGGACGCGGTGCGTGCTGAAGCACCGAATGCAGAAGTCGTGGCCACAGGCCAGTGAGATGGGCTCACGCAGCCTCTCCAGGCAGATGGAGCAGGCAGGCAGCTCCCGGGGTGCCACAGCACGGGGCCCCAGACCCAGCTCCAACTTGGGGAACGCTGCATGGGACCTGGGTGAAGAACAGGCCATTTGAAAGTAGGATGTTCATCAGGGACAGGCTTTCAGGGGTCAGGCTGATGACCTGCCAGGCCCTCTGTGCTATCTCAGTTTCCCTTAGGGTTTCCATGGACTGATGGACCTGCTCTTGGAGGAGCTGAGCTTTGCTCATTCCTTGCTCACTTGAAGCCCAGACCCTGGCGGCTCCAGAGTCAGGAAGGCGAGCAATGGTGAGAGGTACCCAAGAGTGAGGAGGCTGGCTGGCTGCCACATCCCACAGTGGGCCACACTTTCCTAACTGTGATGGAGAGGTTAGTGACACGCAGCACGTGGGCACAGGGGCAGTCACCTAACATGACATGTGTTGGTGCCCATATTGGAGCAAACCCCCTCCCCAGCCCTCTGTAGCAGGGCCCCTCAAGGAGGAGCTGACCTGAGCCAGATCCCCCAAGAAGTGATAAACTCTGAGCCCCAACTGCTGGGACATCAAGAGAGGGTAGAAGCCCCCTGGTGCCCAGGCAGCCTGTTTTGCAGTTGAGCAGATGTCTCTGGCTCTCAGAGAATTTCTTCCACTCTCAGCTGAGCATTTGCCTCCGTGCAGCACCCACCTCCCTGTGCCTGTCCGCCCCTCCACAGCCTGGCCTATCCAGCCTGCTACTGCCTCCCCATGGAGCACCCCGCGGAGCCTCGGCGGGCTGGGCCTGACCACAGGACTCCGTGCTCCTGGCCCAGCCATTTCCAGGTGACCTACCAGGCCCACTGCACCAATCCCAGCCCAGCAGGCCCCCGCCACTCACCAACTGTTGCTGCTGTTTCCCATGAAGCTCCGTTTTCTCTCCTGGAAAGAGAGTGAGGAAGGAAAAAAGATATTTAAAACAGAATTCAGACTCCTATTTTCATCCTGGGTTTCCAGGGGCCCCTCCTCCCTTCCCCAGACCCATCCCCCAGCCCGGGTGGCTCCTTCCCACCCCCAGCCTCCTCCCCAGATCTGAGGACTGAAGACTTGCCCGTTTGCCAAGCCGATGACAAAAGGAAGTGACTGACAAGGTGGGCCTCGGCATGGGAGGCTGAGATGACAGAGGGTCTGCCACGGAGCGAGGCGGCCCCTGAGACCGTTAGCCGGAGCTAAGGTTAGCCTTTCCTGCAGGGCCGGCTGAGCTGTGGCTGGCGGAGGGAGGGGCAGGGGACGGCCTCCCAGGGGAGCTGAGTCTATCAGAGCCGGAGAACCGATGTGCCGGTGGGTCGGTTAGTCCGGAAAGAGGAGGCTGCTGCCGCTGGACTCACCCCAGGGGGAGGAGACAGGGCTGCGGGTACAGGGCTTCTGAGAAGGGAGGGAGGGAGGGAGGCTGGCTCCGATTCCCTGGCAGAGGCTGGGATGCAGGCAAGCTGGGGTGGTGAGTCGCCATGGAGACTGAAGGGAGAGATAAGGACGGGGAGGGGGAGGGGGACGGAGAGAGAGAGAAGCCATGTGGGTGCACAGCGAAGAGGGAAGAGGCTCTGGGGGTATCGTGGGCCAGCCAGGGTCCTTCAGGGCCACAGGGCAGGGTGAGCAACCAGAAAAGATGTGGGAATGGGAGAGAAGGCAACAGAAGTGGACCCAAAGCCCACGAGGTCAGTGTCGCTCTGTTTGTTCCTATAACCTGCTTTCTCTGAGCTCTACGTGTCAGGCCGCGGGGTACCCTGAGGCTGCACGGGAGCGCGTCCACCCTTCCACTTCCTCCCAGGGCTGCATCACCCATCAGTCCCAGCTGCAGCCTTCCTCAGCACCCTTGGGCCCTGCATGTCACCTAGTCTTCCCCTCCTCATACAGAGCCACTTCTGAACCCTGCAGCCGCCTCTTGACTGGGTCCCTCACCGGCTCCTAGCCACTCTCCACTGCACAGCCAGCATGGATGTTCCCAGCACAGGTGACCCCAACACTGGTCAAACACCTGCCAGGGCTCCCTATTACTATCAGATCATAATCCAAACTACCCAGCCTGCATTCCCAGGCTTGAACCTTCCTCTCGGGCTTTCCTCTCTCCACACCCTTGGCTACCTCTGTCTGTTCCTCCTTAACCCTCCTGATTCACCTCCCCTCCTCCTTCAGGCACCATGGCCTCCCTGCGGCCTCCCTGCCTCCGGACTAATGTGATGCACCTTTACTGTGGTTTTGGAAAACTAACTCCTGACAGAGTCGATGCAACTGAGGCT
The DNA here is from genome assembly GCA_004027455.1 of Hydrochoerus hydrochaeris. Classification (NCBI taxonomy): domain Eukaryota; kingdom Metazoa; phylum Chordata; class Mammalia; order Rodentia; family Hydrochaeridae; genus Hydrochoerus; species Hydrochoerus hydrochaeris. The sequence continues at coordinate 94,659 of PVLA01005466.1, forward strand.
TCAGACCAGGTTGATCTGGGCTCAGTTCTCCGCTGAGCACCCCTGAGTTCTTCACTTCTCTGAGCTCTGAGAGGACACAGTTAAGTCCCAGGAGGGGTGACATGGAGGAGGTGGGGTGTGAGATAGGACTCAGACCTGGAGAAGTTCAGCCCAGATCACCCCCAGCAGGCAGGGATGCCTCAGAGGCTCACAGGGACAGGGCTGCCACCCTGAGCCAGGCCTGGTCCTGCAAGGTGGAGAGTCCTCTGGGAATGGAGAGGCAACCCTCGTGACAGTGGAACTCACTCGGAGGGTCCTGGGAAGTGGTAGGTCCTGGAGCTCTGGTGGGTAGCTCGAGCTGTGAAGGAAGAGTAAGTTTGGGACCCTACAGCCTGGCTTTATGATCTCTGCACCCTTCCAACCTTTCACCCACTGCAAATGTGTGGTGCCAGGACACAGCCATGAGCATCCCAGTCGTTTCCTCAAGAACGTGCATTGGATCCGAGAACAATGGACCCACTGAGCCAAGTGTGTCACTAACTTGCCTCAGGTAGGGCCTCTGTTAGCCATTTGGTTGGCTATTGCTCCTGCCCAGCACAGTCATGGCCATGTGTGGTGTTTGGATTTGGGTGGATCCAAGGAGGCCAAGGGGAAGCCTCTCTGTATCCTTGTGAGTCCACAACTCAGTAACTGGCAGGACTGGACTCCTCCCAGACAAGGTGGCCTGATCCTGCAGCCGCACACAGCGCCCCCCTCCCTGCCCTTGCATCCTGGCCCGCATGAGTGGGCTGCAAAGCCACAGGGCCGCCCTGCCACTCACATCCAGCCCTTGGTCATTGGGTCTGAAGCAGCTCCCAGCACCTGCTCATCCCCTCCCCCTGTAATACGCTCCTGATGCTTCCGCGCCTTAGATGGCCCAGATGGCCCAGATGATGGCTCACCTCCTGACCTCGGCCTGGTCCAGCCTCTAAACTAGGGGGGAGATGGAGAAGAGTGACTTGGGATAATGAGTCTCAAGTCCCCTGGCTGGGACTGTGTGGGTAGGTTTATTGGAACTAATGTGGGCAAGAGGCAGCTATGCACACACACACACATGCACACACACTACACCTATCCCACACTCTGTGTGTACACACACACTGCACTGTGTATACAAACACATTCTCTCCTCCACCTTGTCTAGTAGACTCATAGCACTCACACATGTGACTCATAATTGTGCTTGTACACACACACATGCTCACATATTTACACACACAAACACATGTGTATCTCTAGGCCTCACACTCATGCACACTTACACACGAGCTTATTGCTGTACACACACCGACATGTCCTTACCCAACAGATCTGCCAAAAGCACTTTGTGTGGTGAATTCACCCTCTATAACGCAGCCTGTGAGGTAGGTATAAATCACTCGGATTTTACAGATAAGGAAACTGAGGCACCAAGAGGTTAAATTTAAAGTCACACAGCTACGAATTAGGCAGAACTGGGCTGGGGATTTAGCTCAGTGGCATAAGCACCTGCCTGGCAAGCGCAAGGTCCTGAGTTCAATCCCCAGTACTGCAAAAAAAAAAAAAAAGAATTAGAACTGGAATCCAAACCATCAGTCTTCCCAACTCAAGCATTTAGCCATGGTATTCTATAGTATCTTGGTGGCCACAGTAATGTAAACACTAATGTAAACACAGAGATCACACCCCCACACACCCCCCACCCCCACCCACCCCCACTTATAGTGGTAATCTCTGTGTTTCAGTTTGCAGTCACTGGTGGTGGGGAGTGGAGATCAGCCCTGCCCGGTCTATACAGAGTATTAGAAGCAAACAACTGAGTTCTAGAAGATTCTGACCCCAACTTGCTGTGCAACACTGGCCACATCTCTGAACTTCTCTGGGCCTCAGTTTTCTGATACATAAATGGACAACGAGCTTGACAAGACTAGCTGGCCCTTGACTAGGCACTCATCTCCCACTTCCAGGCCCAGAGCCTCCTGAGGGCAGGTCATGGCGGCGCCCACCAGAAAGGCTGGCACCCAGCAGAGAGGTTGGCCCCACGTGAGCAGCCCTGGTGCAGGGTCCTTGCGTCGCTAGTTCTGCCTCCTGAAGTTCCTTAGCTCTGCCAGCGAGGTGTGGGCTCGAGCCATCAGCCCCTTTCCCGCTGGGCCTCCCATGGGTCTGGTGCAGCTCTCAGGGTCCAAGTCATCTTCCCAGAAGGTCCAGTCTTGTGTCTTCCCAGCCTTCCAGATGGGCACTGACTGCGACCAAGTGAAGGAAAGAAGTCCAGATCTGGGGACCCTGGGGCTGCAGTAATACCCTCACCCCATTATCACCCTGAACCCAGGCACTCTTCTCAAACCGTGCTCTGCTGCCCAAATATCTCCCCTGCTGTATCCACAGTACCTGTCCCTGAATATGAGCAGCTCACTGGCTGTGCCCAAGGCAAGGCTCTCCTCTACTTCTCTCCAGAAATGTGCCCACCTGCCACTCCTGGGCAAGAAAGCCTCTTTACCATAGGACCCTGCAAAACAGCTCAGAATTCCCATTTATTAGGTAGGACAAGCCAGAAGGGGGACACTCAAGACATCCCAGATGCCTTCTGAGTGAGTAAGGAGGCCACCCACCTACCTATTCATCTATCTGTCCTTTCATCTATACATCCATTCATTATCCACCTACTCATCCCGGCATTTTTTTCTCCACTCTTCAATCATCCATTATCTACCTATCTGTCCATTAACTGACTCAGTCACTCATGTATCCATTATCTATGGGTGCCCACGTGTGTGTACCATTCGTTTGCTGAATTATTTTATCTATACACTTTCCAACTGCCTATCTATACATCTTTCCATATGTCCACTCATGTATAATGTCCTCCATCTGGCCACCTCCAATACATTTATCCACTCACCCCCATATCCATCCATCCACCCAACCACCTACTCATATATGCATCTTCTTATCCATCACTCCCGCACCTATCATGTGTCTTATCATCCATTTTTACACTCACCCATTCATGTATAAGTTCATCCATCCATCCATGTAGCAGTTACTTGTGGAACACTATACACCACGCATCACATGAGGCCCTGAAATAAATGTATGAACTCTCAGGGTGGCAAAAAAGTCAACAAGTACTGGGTGATAAGCTCTCTGATGAGGGAGAGTTGAGGGAGATATTGGAAGAATCAAGCAAAGACACTTTCCTCTGACCTGGGCAACTGGGAAGGGTTCTCACATAAGCCACATTTGAAGAGTGGACACGAGGCGGCCAGACAAAGGCACAGAGATGAGCAGACATTTCTGACAGAGAAACCACACTATGCAAAGACCACAAGGCACAAGGTAAACATCCTGGCTGGAGTGTAGTTTGTGAAACAAGGAGAGGTGAAGGCAATGGGCATCACACAGACACACAAAACTTCCCCAGCTGGCATCATTCCTCAGCCCCAGTGCCCTACTTTATCCAACATGGTGCTCTTTCAGAGTTCAGGAGACCTGCTGTTCTGCAGTCCATATCCTCCAGGCGCTATGGACTGGTCAGCTGCAACCTGGATACAGGGTGATCTGGAGAGGGAAACAGGTTGCAGAATCCCCACCTGCCTTCATGGCCACCCTATGACTGCCCTCATTCCAGAACCTTCACTCTGGCCTCAAGGTGCAGCAGTCTCTGTTCTAAGTGTCTGCCATCCTCCTGCCCTCAGGCCCAGTGGGCCTCCCTGCAATCCCTTGACCCTCACCAAGGCTGTGTCTGGACCAGGCCTCCACACCTGAGCAGGAGAGCCAGGAGAGTCGGCCTTAGAGGTCAGATCTCCTTCTGGTGCAGAAGTGGGTCTTGCAGAAATGAGGTGAGAGCCAGGACCAGAGACAGATAACAGGATTTGAGGAAAGTTAGTCCTTCCAGCAGTTGTCACATCTGACTGGCACTTTTAGTCTCAAATAAAGATCAAGATAAGGCTGGACATAGTGTAGAATTCCTGCATAAAGAGAAAACAAGGGTTCGTCTTTCTGGATGGTGTCTTCCAGGGGTCCTCACCCCACTCCCATTACAGATGGCCCCTGTTCTGCCCCCAGTCACCCCCTAGAATGGCAAGGCCCATTTCAGGCTGTGGTCCAGACAGAAACGTGGATGTGTGAAAGAGGCAGCTGCCAGTTCTGTCAGACTCCCCACAGATGAGACCATGCATCACCAATCTACCCATGACCGTGGTTACACAATTACAAGTGGGTGTCTCTGGGGACCATCATGTTTGGGCTGGGGATTGGGGAACAGCAATCAGCAGGAGGGCCTAAACTCTACAGCTGGGCAGGAGACAGTGTAGACACAAGAAAGGCCAGCTAACTTGTGACTGTCAAAACACTGCACCCCAAAATGGCTGTTCCTCTCCTGCTGCCAACTTCTAGGGACTTCTATCAACATGTGAGGGGTACAGCTGAACTTTCACTTCCCCTTTCAACTCCCCCAACCTGGTCTTGGGCTTCTTAAAATAACCAATAATAATGATATATAATTATCCAACTTCTCCCTAGCAATTTAGAGTTCACAGTGTATGGTCTCAGAACTTGTGACCCATGGCACTGTAGCTAGCATCCCTGTATTTCCAGTCAGGATATTGAGGCTCTGAGAGTTGAGTGAACCTCCACTCAGCAAACCTTCCAGCCCTGACCCCCAGGTGTGTTTGTCCCTCCTCCCTGGCCCACAGTGTTCTGAGGTCCTCAGCTCCACACTTCTGTCTGCCACCCCCTGTACCTGGCAGGACCTCACTATTCAACACTTGCTTCCATGAGGCCCAGGTTGGATCAGAATTGCTGCAGGGGAGCTTGTAGGTCCTTTTCTCTCCTTCCCCAAACATCTACAAAATACCTTTTATGTGCTGCCCGTGGTGCTGTATGAAGGGACTACAACAAATAAGACAAAGTTTGATATTTCCTTCCATTTTCCTCTACCTGATTGAAAGGACAGCTAATGTGAACAGAATGGGCTGTACTATTGATCCCATTGCTCGTGTCCTGGTGACCTGCTGTGAGGTTCTGTGGTAGTTTCACTGCATTGCCTCGCATGGGTTTGTTCTGTCTTGTTCTGCTGTATTTTGCTACCTTCAAAAAAAAAAAAAAAGTAGATAACAAAGTAACAAAATACCTCCAAAAAACTCCCAAATCCACTCAAGCTGATCCATGGAGCATGGATGAGGAGAAACTCAAAAACAAGGCAACACACACTTGGTTTTTGTTTTGTTTTGTTTTTATTGGTACCGAGGATTGAACTCATGACCGTGTGCTTGCAAGGCAGGCGCTTAGGCCACTTAGCTAAATCCCCAGCCCCAAAAACAAGGCAACAGAATTATATAAGGTGATTAAAAAGTAAATAACAACAACAAAACAAGTTAGTAAGGTACTGAGCAACCTGAAATAGGATATAACTAAACAGATAATGGACTTAAAAAGTAAAAAGAAGAAAAGAAAGTGCTCTAGAGGATATGGCTACATGTATGTTTGAGTGTGTAGGATTGATAACCATGTTGCTAAGTTGTTACTGGATCACTGAACTTCTTTGCAGTCTCACTGTTTGAATGTCTACTTTATATGCTTTAATTTTGTAACTTTTACAACTAGATCTAAGAAGACAATAATTTATCAATTTATCAATTAGTGATTTCTTATTGCTTATTTATCAACTAGTAATTTATCAACTAGTGATTTCTTACTGCTTATTTTTTTTCTGAAATTCCGTAATGTTTCTATCCCTTTTTCTGTTTTGCTTTTTTTCTCTTTAAATAAAATTTTAAAAAATAATAAAAAATAAAGGATACATAGTAGGCATTCAAAAAAAAAAAAGACATGTTCTGCCAAGTAAAATTTAGAGGAGGCTATTGGTTGAGAGTAATTTCCTGCAAAATAGAGTCCCCATGTTGAAGTTCACACCACCAAGCTGAAACTAAGTGATTTATCTGACCTTCTGAGACATCATGAGAGGGAGAGGTTACAGCCAAATCCCCAGATGGGCCAGTTTTACCCAGCATGATAAAGATGTCCCATCTGCTTTAACTTTACAAAGAAACTATCTCTGAAACAACCAATCCACTTTTCATTCTCAGTTTCTGCTTTCTTCAACCTTTTTCGGCCTACAAAGCCAACCTCCTTCATTCAGCTCATTGAAATAGTCTATAAAAATGAAGTATGGGGGCTGAGGATTTAGCTCGGCAGCATAAGCGCCTGTCTTGCAAGCACGCGGTCGTGAGTTCGATCCCTGGTACAGATAAAAAAAAAAAAAAAGAGTATGGCCTCATTTTAGAATTGCAAATAAAAGTGAGTTTGATCTTTAAACTAATTTGCCATCATTGGATCTTGTGTGTAGATGGGGGAGCAGTCAGCTGCCCCTCAGCAAGGCCCATGCTGGTAGAGAGGACCCCAGGGAATGGTGGGAGCCGAGTGGGAGCCCTTTGCCCAGACTCAGGAGTTCAGTCTGGCAGGCCAAGGAGGAGTTAATAGGAGAAAGACACAGAGAGTGGAACTTCCCACCCGAGGACCAGATGGGGCCAGGAGGCAGACAGAGACAAGAGCAAGCTCAGCATAGCAGGGCTTGGAGCAGCGCCAGGCTGAGAAGACGGAAGAGCACAGGCCGGGCAAGGGGACTGGGTCACACTCAGCAGAGAACGGCTCACAGCGATCGTGTGGCAGATTCTGGACTTCACTTGCGTGATGGTGAGAATCACACACAATTTTAAGCAGGGATGCACCTGGCCAAATTCATGTTCTTAAAACGTGACTCTGGGTGCTCACTGCCAACAGACTGGAGGGGACTGCTATTTTGGACAGCCACTTGGCAGAGGTACCTGAGAGTATTGTCCAAGTCCTCAAATCAGTCCTCTAGTGACAGACATCCAGAGCTTTGCTAACATTTTCCTCTAACAAACTGTGCTGTAACAAATTTTCCTGTTCTAACACCATTTGCTACTTGCAACACAGAACATTATCAAGCATACTGATCATTTGTTTTCATTCTGGGGCTTCTTTTTGGCAATCAAGAGCCTTTACTGAGCTACATTCTCAATTCCCTTTATTTTTTTAACTTAAAAAAATTTTTATTTATTTTTTATTTATTTATTTTGTATCAGCAATCAAACTCAGGACCTCACGCCTGCCAGGCAGGCACTTACGATGCTGAGTTAAATCCCTGGCCAATTTTTTTTTTTTAATTTTGATACAGTGTCTCAATAAATGGCTAAATTACCAAGACTGGGCTTGAACAGCCTTAGCCTCCCAGGGTGCTTGGATTATAGGTGTCCACCACCAAGCCCAGCTAAGTGTGTTGATCGTTATCAATTTCAGTTATAAATATTAAATGCTGGTTCTTCTATTTCATTCAGTATTTCTAGTGTGTTCTGGAGTTTTAAGTTTTCAAGGAGTTTAAGGTTCTGTCACTGCCGGAAACAGAAGTTAGGGCAATGGTTTCTTGTGGTTTTGTCTTTTTGAGATATAGTCTCACTGTGCAGTTCAAGTTGGCCTTGAACTCATTTTGTGGCCCAGGAAGGGCTCAAACCACAGCAATCCTCCTGTCTCAGCTTCCTGAGTGCTGGGATTACAGGCATGCACTACTACACCAGGCTGGTTTTGTTTTTTAATTAAAAGGAAAAATTTAAAGCATTGTAAAAGTATAGTTATAAATATGAAGGTGATGGTTAAATAAACAGACACCACAGACCTATGGTTACTTAGGTAAAGCTGTTGTGGACTGGAAGGTACCCAGAAGCCTGTCCACTAGACTGAGTCCATCCCTGATTCTCACATACAACAGGAACCTATTATTACACCTTTGCTGAATGCCAGATGTGGATTCCTGGCCTCGGGGCCTCATTCTGGCAGCCTTTCCCACAGAGTTCATAGCAACTCCCAAAGCCCTGAAGTGCAGGTGATGGACAGGGTGGTCCTACAAAGAGCAGCAGTCACCGTGACCCTCTGCAGAAGGAGAGAACAGACAGGACGATGGGGAGCCCAAGCAAGAAGAAACCCCAAGATACTTCTGGTTTGAAAGGATTCCAAACTATTAACAGATGAAGTAATGCCAAAACAGGGTTGCAGAAGCTAAGTCACATATTTAAAGTTTTTAGTGGCCACTTTAGACAATAAAGAATCCATCTGGGAAAGGAAGGTTTAAAATCTAAACCTGAGGCCATTAGCTCTGGAACCTATGGCTAATTTAACATGGGTCTGTTAGATCCACATTTATTCTTTAGAATATTTATACTGATGAATTGCTAATTTTAATTTTGAGTTTTATTATATTAAACAGTGAGTCCTCAACAGGAAAAAAATCACAAAGTAAGTATGAATTTTTAATAGTGTTTATAAAAAAGCATCAAAATTCTCAACATCAACTGTTTTTTGGTGAACTAAATCTAAAAAGAACAACACAGCATAATGAATTCAAGGCCAGCCTAAACTGCAAAGCAAAACCCTCTCTCACAAAGACAGAAAAAGCACACCACAAATAAAATCTTATATGAACTACAGTGAAAATATCAACAACAACAAAAGACATTCAAAAAAAAGCAAATATCATCAGCACTTTACAGGAATGAATATCTTTACTTCAATTGTCACACCTAAGGCGGTCTTCTCACATGACAGCAACACCTTCCACATGCACATGTCACTTACACTGACAGCACATGTCTTTTGCTTTCCTGGCCTTGTAGGATGTCGTTGACATCGCAGTGGTCTTGCTGTTTTGTCAGGAGGTTCTTATTATATCATACAGTATATAGTTAACAGGAACATAAAATGTCAATAAAATAAATTATTAAATTTTCCTTGTGTATTGTGCATTTGGAATAAACATCAACATTCTCACATTAGCTGTGTACTTGCTTACAAAACCCAAAAGATAACATCAGAAATAAATTCCTGTATGAACTACAATGAAACTATCAAGAGAATGGGGAGGAAAGGAGGGACCAAAGGAAGGATAGGGAAATAGGGAAAAAAAATACGTTATATCATGTGCAGGTACAAATTCTCTATGATGAAGATGATCATATGCTTACCTAAAACATACCAATAAACTTTGATTGAAAAAAGTATAGCTGGGGATTTAGCTCAGCGGCGTAAGTGCCTGCCTCACAAGTGCTAGATCATCAGTTCCATTCCCGGTACCAAAAAAAATTAAAAAAGAAAGAAAAAAGTAAAATAAAGAAAATACCAAGAGAACTCTACCACAATAATAAGCTTTGCTTCAACTGTCACACGCAGGACACTTGTGACAGCTGCATGTTCCATGCACACGTCTCACTTACATGACAGCATATGTGCTTAGCTTTCTTTTCCTATGTGGCAGTCTTGTCTCCTCTCTTCTCTTCCTGTTTTGTCAGGAGCTTCCTACTATATTGTACAACATGTACTTAGCAAGGAAATAAGGTGTCAGTAAAATAAAAATATTAAATATGTGATGAGTGCTTAGAATAGACACCAGCTGTGTACTTGCTTACAAAACCTACAAGATAATATCAAAAATAAAGACCTATGTGAGCTACGATGTAAACACAAACAAAAGTCTACAACTGAAATAAACTTTGCTTCAACTGTCACAGACCCAAGGCAGTCTTCATAAATAACAACTGCATGTTCCATACATGTGTCACACTGATAATACATATGTTTTGTTTTCCTGTACTTTCTTGTAAGACACAGTTTTGTTTTCCTGTTGTCATAGTAGGTCTTTGTGATGCTGTGCCTGCCTGTTTACCTGCCAGTTCACCAGTGTGCTCCACAATTATTTTTGCATAGATCTCTGGGCAGAAACATTTTTTTTCCTCTGCTGTAAATGATCTCTTATGAGTTCCAGTCTCAATCTTCTAAGAAAATTTCTCCATCATATTTTGCACTTGATCATTTCTTTGAAAATTACCAAATTATTTATGCCACACATGTTTAGGACCAAATAAAACACAACTATTGGCCAATGCTTTGTGTTTCAAGTGACATCATAGTTGCTGCAGAACTCAACAACAACATCTACTCCACCTTTGGTTTTGTTGTAGAAAGTTTCCATCTCAGGTTTGTGTTTTACTGAGGTTTCCCTAGCAATATTTTCATCATGGTGAAATATTGACATGAGCAGTACTAGTTTGTTTTTCTCTGCTATATATGAGACCAATGTTATATCTTTCTGAAATCTAAAGATTATAATATACAATTCTTTGTTCAGAAATTGTGATGTTTCATTTGGAATTTCTATTTCATTCCTGCATACAATTCCTGTACCAGTCAACTTATGCTCTGTTAGCAAATGTAACATCAACTTGAACCTTGTAAACTAATTGTTGAATGTCACATTTCAATTAGTTTGGGAGGTGGGGCAACAAATCTGTTCACAGTATAATTTTGTTTACTACTACATGAATAAGGATCTGATAGTTGAGTTCCAGGATAAACTTCTAAACTGAAAGCATAATAAGTCTTCACATCTACAAGTGCATAAATTTTAATGTCATGTTTTGACCCATTGCTTTTCAATAAGTCTTTTATATTCCTGCAATCAACATGAAAAATCCCTGCTAAGTACAGCAGACCTATGGATGCTTTCAGTTCAGCTAGTAAGATGCCATAATAAATATATTTTTTAATGCGGGTATTAGTGCATACTGAACATTTTACTTGCATTTCCATCTTTGTGTGTTTCACAGCATCTTGTAGCATTTTGTCTGTTACAGTTTCCAACACTGAATGGCAATGCTGACATTCTGTCCAATACCTTTCACCTCTGCCAAGACTCTCACTATATTTTTGAACTTAGTTCTAACATTAGATCATTCCATTTGGTTTCGTGGACATTTTACAACATTTAGACTAGTCAAATATGAATTTACATTGCTGTTTTCTTGATCATCTGAATCAAGGAGGTCTGTAATCCCTGTGTCTATATCAGTAGATTCTTGCCCCATTTCACTGTCACAGGAACTTTGGCTCACATGGCCAACACCAAAGTTATCATCATTATCATCATCATATACCCATACCATTCTTCTGTTATGAAAACATGTATTTACCATAATGGATCATCCATGTACAAGTAATCTGAATATTTACTTTTGATCTCCTCCAAAACTTGCAAATCTATTTTGTTTTTAATGTGCCATTGTACTAAATTGGAATACTTCTGCCAGAAAACTCACGAGAAAAAAATTTTTTAACAAATCCTAGAGTGGTGTGGGTCTATTGGAACCTCTGTGATGCTTGGGTAAACACACACAAAACAAAGTTACATGGAGTATAAGGCAGGTAAAATTTCTGTTTTGTCACCCTCATGACTTCATTTTAATTTAATTTCCTCCATAAAGACCATAACTCCAAAAAAGAGTCATATTCGGAGGTTCTGGGAGTTAGGACTGCATCATATGGTTTGGTGGGGTGAGTGTATAATTCAGCCCATAGCAGGCCATAGGTGGATAGCTAGATGGTAAAACAAGGAGCTTGAAGAAGCTGGAAGGGGCCAGAAAGGCTATGGACATCACATTAGGCTGAGAAAACTGGATTCTGTGCTCTAAAAATAATACAGGGTAACCACAAAAGCAGAATTTTAAGGAGAGTGTGAAAAATGTTGCTCTAGCAGTTACAATGGGCAAGGGATCAAAAAGTGAGTGCGGGTGCATGGGGATGGGAGAAGTGCCAGCAGGCACTGGAAGCCTGGAGCTTCCTACTACTAATCAGTTCCTCAGGTGGCTGTGAGCCCCAGCACCATGCCTCACCCACATTTTCCAGACATGAAAACTGAGTCTTGAAAAGGTCAAATGACTTCTCAGACATAGCAGTTACTTACCTTGAAGTGTTGATAGTTGAAATAGACCTGTCCTGAAAAAAAGTAGAGATGACAAAATTAAAATATGGCTGCTTACCTTGGGAGCTAGGAAGCTGGGTAGACAGAGGATGACAGAGGGGGAGGGGAGATGACAGAGGGGTAGAGGCAGAGGTGGGGAAAGCAGGACCCACAAGCCGAGGTACAAACTGAAGATTAGGACAGCAGGGAAAGGAGGTGGCAATGCTAAAGCCAGAAGGCATCCTAAGTAGATTTTGGGATGCTCACCCTGATTGGCAGCAGAGAATAGGGTGAAGTAGGGATCCCAACTGCTGGCAGCCAGTTTCCTCTCACACATCATCACCCACCCTCCAATCAGTGCTGAGACTTGGCTCCAGACCCCTCACTTCCTCAGTGCCACCACCATTCCAATTCCAGTATGACCCCCCCCGCCATCACCCTGGGTCTGTAGCATGCAGTTAGAGAGGAAGTTAAGAAACATGGCCTGTTGGCCCCTATGGCGCAAACTCCACCAGCCTCTGGCCCCTGTCCAGCCGGGCCCAAGCACCCAGACCCCTTCTGAAGTGAGAGGTGGCCCCGTGCAGCTGACTTAATGGGCAAACATCCAGGAAGAGTAAAGCTAGGGAGCAGCTAGGTCCAGACCTCCATGTATGACCCTCTATTGGCCAGTTGGCCTGTACCCTCCTTCAAGGAAGACTAGAATAACAGGATTAGGTGGACTGAGGTTAAACAGGATTACCTGGGCAGCACCCAGGCTTTGACACTAAATGGCCTCAGTGCAAATACTGATTCTGCACAATTCAACTTTCCTCTGCAGTAAAACTGAAGATGTGATTACTCCCACACAGGGGCACTGGACAGAGTATGGCGCGCAGTTGGTGCTTAATGAACCCTCGCTGTTCATCAGCCTTGCAGGTAAGTGTGAGCTGCTCATCTCACTGTGTCTAGATTTTCCCAGGTAGCAGCCAACCCTGCCTTGGCTCTAAGAGTTCCTTCCCAAAGCCTTACCCTGTCTTCTCTGTCAAAGCAAAGCCTAAAGAGCCCTACTTGAGCAGGGTTAGAGACCAGACTTGTGAAAAGGTGCCAAGTAGATAGAGGAGTACAGTTTTCCATGAGTTTATCACATCAATAATAACGATCATGCCTCTGTATTGCCTCCTACTATATGCTGAATCTTTCATAGAATGGAATTCCCAAGCTCCTCTTTATTCCTCCAAAGTTGGGAATAACTGGTTCCATTTCACAGATGAGGAACCTGAGACTATCCAAGTGACTCACAGTCAAGCCCATCTGACCTCGAATGTCTGTCTGTCTCTTACACAGAATGTTTCTTTGTCCTGTCTTTCTAATCCCCAGTTAGTTGTACCCCCCACTTTGGAACCCGCTAAACCAGGGCTGGGTAGAATAAAGCAGCTGTAGCAGCTATGTGCTTAAGTATCCAAAATACAGCATGTTTATGGATAAAACGAATGTGAACTCACTGTGGAGTGAGGTTGAGCAACAGGAAATGAACAGCTGACCCCAGAGGTCAGGAAGCAGGGTGTCCAAAGGCTAGAATTTGTTTCTGCTTCCTGACAATGAGCCTGATGGCAGAGCAGGGCCTCCGCACCTGTATTGGACAACCCTGACCTACTCAATCCCATCTGGTGATCCAGGCCAAAGAGGAGGGACATGGTCAGCCAACAGGCCAAGACAGACCTGGAAATCATCCACAGAATCCAGGACACCTCACTCTGCAGAGCAGAGTTACTGTTTCCTCCCATACCTCTCACCAATCTTTCCAAGATGCAAATGAAAATGTGTCCCTCCCGGGGACAAGGGAGCTTGCTGGGAGGTGGTTCCCAGGTGATACACATAGGGAAAGACTGGCCCATGGCACTGTATGCTACACCTCAATGGAATTTTTAAAAGGCATTTCTACTTGCAGAAAGATGGAGTAGTTGTATTTTTCCTCTTCCTTGTGCTAAGTACAACTAAAAAAACTTGATGTCATGTGTAAGACAAACTTTAGACATGAAGAGTTAGAAAGAAGACAAGAGATGAGTTAGGGACATCAGGACCCAAGAATGTAACTTCTCTGGGCTTCCTATTTGTCTCATTATCCCAGACCAGGTACTAGAAAGGCTGGCAACCTGGGTATGCCAATGAGCACAGATGGAAACCCCCAGAAAGCTGCCATCATTATCCAAAAGACAAACAAGGGGGTGGCCTGGCAAGCAGAAAATTCTTTGGCAACAAACACCTATCACAGTCAAATGCCAGAAGGACAGCTGCAGCCACACCCCATTCATGTTACAATGACCAAGTGGGGAACCCAGACCTCAGTCTCACCAGGCAGGAACAAGGGGTCCCAGTATTCCTAGCTGGGTGGTATCAGAAGAAGCCAACCGGGACATTCACACTAGTAATAACAAATGCTCCCCTAAAACCGCAATATTAGCGGAAACTGTAGAGAACTGAAACTCATACCCTAGCCAACAGAAAGAAATAGGGAACCTCCCAGTGGAAGTCAGAAAAAACAGGATAGGCAAGCTGGACTTCTACCTTCAACTGGCAGTACCAAGCCAGCACCGCCCTCTTACCCTGCCAGAGTGTCAGAGGAAACCAGGTGTAGTGTGCATGCTTATAATCCCGGCACTCAGGAGGCTGAAGCAAAAGGACTGCTACAGGTTCAAGGCCAGCTTGGGCTACATATGGAGTGCAAGACCAGGGAGAACTACATACTGAGACCCTGTCAACAACAACAAAAACAGAAGAAAGTAAAACTCAGTGTGTTCCAATATGACATAAGATGCCCAGGTTTCAATCAAAAAGTACTCATTATACCAAGCACCAGGAAGATTTCAAATTGAATGACAAAGGACAATCAATAGATGCCAACACTGAGGTGACAGAGATGTTAAGATCATCAGATGAAGATTCTAAAGCAGCTGTGATAAACTATAGACACACTTAAATGAAAATATAGAAAGCCTTAGTACAAAGCCAGGAGCTATAAAGAAAAATCAAATGGAAATTTCAGAAAAGAAAAATATAATAAACAAAGTAAAATTTTCCATAGATGGGCTCAACAGCAGAATGGAGGGAACAAAACAACAATCAGTACATCAAAAGTACTGTCACAGGGCCGGGGATTTAGCTCAGTGGCACAAGAGCCTGCCTGGCAAGTGTGAGGTCATGAGGTTGATCTCCAGTACCCCCCAAAAAAAGTACTATCAGACCAGGGATGTAGCTCAATAGCACAGTGCCTGCCTGTCAAGCACAAGGTCCTGAGTTCGATTCCCAGCACAAAAGAAACAGATACATCAAAAGTGCTATCCAGTGCAATAAGGCAAGAAAAAGACCTAAAACACACACACAAAGAATAAAATAAACTCATCCCTATTTTCAAATGACATAGTTGCCTATGTAAAAAATTCAAAGAATCTACAAAAATAATGGCTTAGGCCTCTCACTTATACAATTAATTCAAAATGTATCACTAATCTAAATATAATATATGAAATTATAGAACTTTTAGAAAAAATAGAAAATTTTCAGAACTCAGGACCAGGCAAGAAATTATTAGACATGACACCAGAAACATAATCTGTAAAAGGAAAAATTCAAAAAGCTAGATTTAATTAAAATTCAAAATGTTTATGAAAGCATGTTATACAGATGAATAGATTAACCATAGAGTGGAAGAAAATGTTTGCACACACTTATCTGATGAAATACTAATACCTAGAATCTTTAAAGATTTCTCACGACTGCAGCAATAAAAAAGCAATTAAAGGGCTGGGGATTTAGCTCAGTGTCATAAGCGCCTGCCTTGCAAGCGCAAGGTCATGAGTTTGGTCCCCGGTACCAAAAAAAAATGCAATTAGGCCAGGAAGAATACAGGCAAAAGACATGAACAGACATTTCACTGGATGTGACATTTCAGAAGCACCATTAACACTGGGAAATTCAGATTTAAATAACTACGAGATGCCATTCCATGCCTATGAAAGTGATTAAAATGAAAAACAATATAAATACTGGCAAAGATGTACAACAAGAGGAAATCTTGTTCATTGCTAGCTGGAATTGCTAAGTGGTACAGCCACTTTGAAGGACATTTTGGCAGTTTCTTACAAAACTAAACATATTCTTACCATACAATCCAGCAATTTTGCCCCAGTGTAAAATATTACCCAAAAAAACCTTTTTTGTGTGTGGGGGTGAGTACCAAGAATCAAACTCAGGACTTCATGCTTGTCAGGCAGGCCCTGAGCCACACTCAGCTAAGTCCCTGGCCCTCTCAAAAAAAAAAAAAAACCACTTTAAAAAGATTAATTGGAAAATAAAAACAATATGATGTCTAATTTTTAAGTCAGTAGAAGTACTGGACATTAAGAATGTGCTGAAATGAGAATTAAAACAAGGGGCTGGGGGTTTAGCTCAGCAGTATAAGTGCCTGTCTGGAAAACACGAGGTCATGAGTTCATTCCCTGGCACCAAAAAAAAAAAAAAAAAACAAACAATTAAAACAGAGAGATGGAAAATGTCATAGAAAAAATGAAAGCCAGACACAGTGGCACACACCTGTAATTCCAGCACTCAGGAGGCTGAAGCAGGAAAATCACCACAAATTTGAGGCCAGCCTGGGCTACAGAATGAGTTCATAGGCCAGCCCCTGAACCATATAGTGAAACTGTGCCTCAAAATAGACCCCCCCAAAAAATTAAAGGTAATTCAGGATATCCAATGTCAAACTAATAAAAGTGTCAGAAAGAGAGAAAATGAGGGGCAAAAAACAGCCAAAGAAGATGTAATCCAGAAGAATCTTTCTGAGAACCAAGATGAACAAGCTTCTACCAAGTGCCAGGACAATGGAATACACAAGACCAAACCGAAAACTCAGATTTTTTGTGGTGGAGAAAACACTCTTCCTGGGTTTCCCTTCTTGCATCTGTAGGAAGTTAGACGGGATTTGATGTCTCTTCCCACTTTTTTAATAGTCTGGGTGGATCGGTAGAGCTCAGGATGCTCACCAAACACCAAGGCTGGTGATTCCCAATTTTCAATAAGGGCATTTGTATACCTCTCTTTTGTCCAACCATGTGCATGTCCTTATTTGATTACTTTAAAACCTTTAATCTGCATGTTTTCTCCCAAGTTTGCAACACTCATATTTCAAAGTAAAATCAAGCACTTAAATTATATATCTCAACATACCCTAATCTCAAAGGCCTTCACGATCAAATCCAAACATCTTAATTTGGCATTCAACATGCTCCCTGTGTCTGACCTGCCTCTTCTCCAGGCCACACCCAGATGTGGCACCACACTTGGAGATAAAGAGCCTGTAAAGAGGTAACTGAGGTAAAATGAGGTTACAAGCCTGGCTTGATATTCCACAGTACCCACCGGGCCCTAAGGAATGCCACATTGCTGTCCCATCAAACAATGATGGAGCAGGCCCCTGGCCCTCCCATTTTGCTATTCCTCTTCAGGCAGCCTAATGTCTGTCCAATGCCGCTGTCTTCCAGTGTCTCACTGTGCCACAGTGGCTGCCTCCAAAAGGGGCCCTAGATTTTGGCAGCTAAGCCAAAGTCTCTCCATCTGGCAGATGGCCCCATCTTTCTGGGAGCCCCTTTGTGTGGCCTGCATCTGGCAGGCAGCCTCTCCCCTCCCCCAGCACTCTCTGCTGGGATAAATTCCCCTCAAAAACTCCCTCCTTAGCCTTTTCTATTCAACATGAAGGTAGGTTGATAATCCAAGGAGAGTTCAGCCATCTGTCAGCAAGATCTACCAAGAACTGTCTGCAGCAGCAGAGAGGATATTCTGGCTGGTCTTCAGCTGCTGTCGGAGACAACAAAAAGTTTCCATTGCATATGCTGCTGTGCTTTTTAAAGAAACCAAAGTGGGGCAGGTGTGGTGGCACACATTTGTAACCCCAGTACTTGGGAGGCTGAGGCTCAGATTGCTGTGAGCTCAAGGCCAGCCTAAGCTACATAGTGAGTTTAAGGTCAGTATAGTTACACAGTGAGGCCCTGTCTCAAGAAGAAGAAGAAGAAGAAGAAGAAGAAGGAAGAAGGAAGAAGAAGAAGGAGAAGAAGAAGAAGAAGAAGAAGAAGAAGAAGAAGAAGAAGAAGAAGAAGAAGAAGAAGAAGAAGAAGAGGAGGAGGAGGAGGAGGAGGAGGAGGAGGAGGAGGAGGAGGAGGAAGAAGAAGAAGAAGAAGAAGAAGAAGAAGAAGAAGAAGAAGAAGAAGAAGAAGAAGAAGAAGAAGAAGAGAAGAAGAAGAAGAAGAAGAAGAAGAAGAAGAAGAAGAAGAAGAAGAAGAAGAAGAAGAAGAAGAAGAAGAAGAAAAGAAGGAGAAAGAGGAGAGCAGAAGAGAGGAACTAAGACCTGATACTCTCACAGAGGAATAGGCTAGCTTGTGGGATCAAATGGGGAAGGGAAGGAATACTCCAACTTTGCTCTCCTCCATCACATCCAATTCAGCTGCAGACCCTCACTGACTGGACCCAGTCAGAAGCCAAGGGCTGAGGCCAGCCAACCAGGGCATGGCTTAGGATGGAGAAAGGTGAGGAGGCAAACAAAAGCTAAGGGGATGTGTGCTCTTCCTCCTAGAATCTGACAAAGCCACAGATCTGTCTGGAAAAATGTCACCCCACCAGTCTGTTCCACCACTGAGGGCCTGATTCCAAGAGCCACAGAGCAGCCTCAACTCCCACCCAGCCCCAGTCTGGACTCTCAGGAAAATCTCCCAGCAAAGTCACTCAGTGTCTATTACTGGCAAGGAAAGAATCTTGATTTAAACCTGATATAAATTCTGATATAAAAATAGTGGTGGGATATGTGCTTAGCATGCGTGAGGCCCTGGATTCAATCCCCAGCACAAATAAATAAATAAACAAAATGCATCCATGGGGGTCGGGATCTTTCACTGGAAGAAAAAAAAAAATTAGTTACCAGATCCAGTGGTACATGCCTAGAATCCCAGCTACTTGGGGCAGGTAAATCAGAAGTTTGAGGCTCCCCTGGATAGTTCAGGAAGATCCTGTCTGAAAACAACCAGGTCCCGGCTCTGCAATCTAAGCCTGACCCAAAGTTGCTTAACATCACATTTCCAAAGAAACCAGCCAGGGGACCCTAGGACCAAGACACCACCACCCCAAGAATGGGTTCTTCCTACTACTCCTTCTAAAACCATTAGCTCCCCAAATGAAACCAGGGCAGTGTACTTCTGTGACCACACAGAAGCCATGCGCCTCCCACGGAACTGTGAGGACACCTGGGGAACTGAGCTCACAAACATGAGAGTAGGTTTTCATGCTGCACAGCAACAAGAAATGTCTACTCACTGTGCATGTGACCTCTTCCTTCAGCAATCTCTTCAGAGAAGCATTACTTTCCCCAAAAGTTACACTAACCACTTCCAGCTAACACATAGTGCCTTGCCGTGGATATACACACAAAATCATTAAAAACTTTCAAAAGTAAGGCAGAACATGATACCTCACAGTTTAATGCTCTTGTTTTTGGTTTTTTCATTGTTATTGTTTTTGTTCTTTTTTTGTTTATTCGTTTCTATATTTGTTTTTCATCGTGTTCTCCAAAAGTCTCTCATACTTGACTTTGAGTACATTATTTGTTTTGATGACTGATTTTTTAAAATTATTTTCCCTTTTGTAGCCTTGTGCTAAAACTAGCTGGGATTTGCTGAAAGAAGAGATTAGGATTAAATTCCGTGGTTACAGAAAAAACAGGATAGAAGTTTCTTTTTCTTCCACATAAAAGAGGCCCAAAGAAGAGCCTAGGGCTGGCCTTGGACCCACTCTCCAAAGCCAAGGACCCAGATCCTCGCTGTTCCCTTTCAGCCACACCCCAAAAAGGCCTCATCGCCACAGTCCAAAATGGTGACCAAAACTCCAGCCATCGCATCCCATAGGACAGAGGAAAAGACAAAGAGGCACTAACCACTTACTTTTGTAACACTTATTTACATCTTAATGACCAAAATTTGAACAAATGATCTCACATAGCCACAAGGGAGGCTGGGTAATGAGCCAGATAAAAATCAAGATCTTAGTACTCAGGACCAAGGATGAATATTGAGGAGCAGCCAACTATCTCTTCAAAAGACAAGGATAAACATCATGTTGCCGAAGACAACTCATTCACATGAGAACAGGCATGTTTACGATGACGTGGTGTTGATTAATCTTTACTAAGTGATTACTACAGTATGTTAAATGAAATGTGTGGGAATCCATTGATTTGGACTAAGCTCCTGCACTAAGACTAACAAACCAAACCAATATGGGGTTTTAACCACAGTATTTGAGCTTTACTTAATTACAAGAGACTCTGTAACCAATTAACCAATTAATCTGTAACCAATTAGGTTGTCTCTACCCTACACTTCTGTTTCCTATAAATGCTGTTAGATCACGCTATTGGTGGGAATTCTCTGAATCTCCTTTGGTTTTGGGGACTGAATAATTCACAAATCATTGTTTTGTATTACTTTGTTCTGTTTTGTTTCTAATTGTTCAAATAAACTCTGCTGAGATTAATTAATTTATTTTCCTCTTTTTGTTTGTTTGACATGGGGTTTCACTGTGTAATTCAGGCTGGCCTTGAACTCATTATTTAGCCCAGGTTGGCCCCAAACTTGCAACAATCCTCCTGCTTCAGCCTCCTGAGGGCTAGGATTACAGGCATATGCCACCATGCCCAGCAAATTTTTCCCTTTTGACAAGTAACTGTGGGCATCACTCTTGGCACTGGATATGTATTATTTAATCCTTACTACATCCTTGTGAACTAGATATTATTCTTATCCTTATTTTATAGAGGAAGAAATAAGGCACAAAGAGACGGGGGCAGTGGAGGCAGACCTATGGCATGCATGCTGCAGAGCGCTGTTTGTATCATTGAATCTGAAAGGTTCGCCATCCCTGGACTAGGAATTTGTCCAAGGTCAGCCAGCTAACAGATACCAGAACCTGAATTCGAAAGCAAGCAATCTGGTACTAGAATCCCGAAGACAAGACAACAATGGACAGAGGTTCTGTATCTCTTCCGAGCAACTACAGAACCAAATCAAGGAAGGCAACTGAGCTCTTCCAAAGAGCTTATCAGTAGTGGAAACAGGGGACCATCCTGTCCCCTGCTTTTTCACAGCACTCTGAATACTTCAGATGTGCATCCATTCAACTAGTATGTTTTCCTAACACCCATTACCTTTGCAATTCACAGTTCAAAGCCTGTTGCACTTGTGTGGGGCAGATATACAGCCAGCATAAGTACAGCACAGAGTTGCTCGGGAGATAGTCGTTCTGAGTGAGAGTGCGCATCGGGCCTACTCTATGACAACGCGGGACTTGGAGAAATGTGCAGCACAGATCCTGCCCACTGGTATCCATGGCCAAGAAGAGATAGACAAGTGGTCACCGCAGGAAAGAGTGCAAGCAAAGACACAGGGACTGAGGTGAGAAATCTGGAGTGGCCAGACTGTAGCCGGAGTCTCAACCAGTATGGGGCAGGGTCCTGAGGTTAGGCTGGAGTCAGACTTGAAATTCAAGGCTGAGCTGCAAATTTTAACCTCAGCTCAGAGGCAACAGGGAGCCCACTGCAGGCTTAAGCAGGGGAACATCAGAGCAATCTAGGAGGCTCTTCCGGTGTGGGGGACAGAAGAAAGGGAAAAGGCAAAAGCAAGGGTATCAGTGAAGGGGCTAGAGCAGCAAGCAGCTCTGCTGAGTGGAGGAGGTAGGTGACAGGGATGGTAGGGCTTGAAGGGCACAAAAGGAAGAGGTGGCCTCTCGGGTGCTGAGGGAATGCCAAACCTGTCACAAGAGCCCTGGTGCAGAGACTGAGGAGGCAGGGGCCAAAGTAAGGGGCTTGGAAGAAGGAAGAGGGTGTGGCGAAGAGAAACAAAAGTGGCCCAGATGGGCCAGGGAACTGTGGGAGGGGAAGGAGGTGCGCCTGGGGGGGCAGCTGGAGAGGGGCCCTGGCGTGAGCTGGGACAGACAGAGCAGTTGGCCGCCTGCAGCTCTGTGCTCATGGCTCAGAAATGTCCTAGGCCTGCCAGGAGACGGCCTGGCCCCTGCTCCCCCTGTCCCCCACCACCAGCCCAGGCAGGCTCCCACATCAGGAGCGCTGAAGCTGCCCCCAGCCTGCCATCCCTACATGGTGTCCCCCCCTTCCCCCGGAAGCCAGGCACACCTACCCCACCCCACCCTCACCCCTCCACCCCCACCCCCACCCCACTCCTGTCTGCCCTTGCAGCCCTCCCCCAGTGGCTGATGAAGTCCAGGCCAGGCCAGGAGAGAATAAACAGACCTCTGCAGGGAGGCTGTCAGAAAGCAGAGGCAGGCAGGGGCCAGCTAGGGGTACCAGGGGCCCACAGGTCCAGCAGAGCAGATGGCAGGGTGGGATCCAGAGAGCAATCAGGGCCAGCAGGGAGTTAACATCTGGTCCGTAGCACGACAGGCCTAATGAGACCCAGGTGGTCCCCTGGCCCCTGATAGTGTAAGCTGATGCTGGTCGTGTGTGGAGAGGGGGTTCTGCAGCTCCAGCGGAGGGCGGGGCTGAGGCGGCTGGCCGGGGGCCCGGCACATAACTTTGGGCGGCTGTAGACTGGGCCTCAGACAACCAGCCGCTCTGAGCCGAACCGACAGCATGAAGGTATTGGGTCCGTGGTGGGGAGCTCCTGGCCTCGGAAGTGAAGAGCACTTGTGGAGAAGCCCCTTGTCCGTAGGCGGACTATGAAAGCATAGGTGTCCCTTCGAGACTAAAGCTCCAAGGGTGTTGGGCTTTGTCCAGGAAAGTGGGGTCACTAGGGAAAGGAGGGGCCAGAGAACACAAAGGGTTTCAGGCATATTTGATGGAACAAAGGCAGAAAGAGCGGGCATCCCTGGGGCCGGGGCTTCGCTGATCATTTCCTGTCACCAGGCCCTCCTGGCCCTGCCGCCACTGCTGCTGCTTCTCTCCATGCCTCCTCCCTGCTCACTCCAGGCCACCGGGATCCGGGGAGACGGTAAGCAGCCCCGCATCACAGACAGGCCTCGCCTCGCCGGCAGACCGCGGGGCGACAGATTCGGCTGAGGGGACACACGGGCCACATAGTGTAGAAGGTGATGCGAGGGGCTCTGAGCCACAGTGTCCCTCAGAGAAACCTCACACTCCCTCATGAGTCCCCCACCCAGGGACTGAGATACACTCGGGGGGTGTCTTAGTCCCCCTCTCCTTCCCCCAGCTCTAGAGAAGTCCTGCCTGCAGCAGCCCCTGGACTGCGATGACATCTATGCCCAGGGCTACCAGGCAGATGGCGTGTACCTTATCTACCCCTCGGGTCCCAGCGTGCCAGTGCCTGTTTTCTGCGACATGACCACCGAGGGAGGCAGGTGGACGGTGAGTAGACGGAGAGGCCAGATCCGGTTTACTCCTATCTGTGTGACCCTGAGCTTTACCTGTTCTTCAGTTGAGTGTAATTATAAAAAAATAAAATAAAATAGGCGTGATTATACCCCAGCCACTTTCTTAGGAATTCTAAGCACTTAATGTAGGTTAATGTATGACTCCAAAGTAACTTGCCTGCATTCACAGAGCCAGTACCAGGATTCACTCAGCCACTCTGTATTTGAGTTTTATTTTGCGCTTCGGGGACTCACCCCAGGGCCTCATGCACAATCGGCAAGCCCTGAACTACATCCTCAGCCCCTTCTTCACTCTTTCCTTGCCTGCCTCTTAGTTGGTAAAGAGCCCAGGCGGGTACACATAGTAGCTGCTCAATGAGGGGCCTGGCAGCATCGTGCACTTTTTTAGCACCTCCCCAACTCTTACTCATTTTAACCAGCCAACCTTAGCAAGAAAAGGGTCATGCCTAGGTGGGTCAAGTGGGCTGGGGCCCGTACCCACTGGACCCTCAACTGAACAATCCCTATTCTCTCTGCTCCAGGTCTTCCAGAAGAGATTCAATGGCTCAGTGAGTTTCTTCCGGGGCTGGAACGACTACAAGCTGGGCTTTGGCCGTGCAGACGGGGAGTACTGGCTGGGTAAGGCAGGGGCCAGGAGAGCTGGGACCCACCTCACAGCCAGGACTCTGCTGACCAGCTCCCTGCACCCCCAGGGCTGCAGAACATCCATCTCCTGACACTGAAGCAGAAATACGAGCTGCGAGTGGACCTGGAGGACTTTGAGAACAACACAGCATATGCCAAGTACGCTGACTTCTCCATCTCCCCCAATGCAGTCAGCGCAGAGGAGGATGGCTACACACTCTACGTGGCGGGCTTCGAGGACGGCGGGGCAGGTACCCCCTCCTGCCGGCTTCAGCAGGGCTGTGAGGGGAAAGGCAGGGCTGGCTTCGCCTGGTGAACCCCTGAGGTCCCTCTTTCATCCCTCCTGGCCTTGGCAGAGCCTCAGCTGGATCCCACCCAGCCCCAGCCAGCTCCCGCCTAGGCACTGAGAGCAGCTGCCCTGGCCCTGCCCCAGGCAACCCTGTGAAGGAGCAGCTGTTTATCTTCACTGCAGAGCCCTGTCTAGCCCACAAACCTCTGGCTCAGGGCGGGGGCCCTCCACCCCACCAGGACGCCCCACCATTTCCCTCACAGTGTCACTTGTCACTGCCCATCCCCTCTCCCTCCCAGCACAGGGACGGGTACCCTGCCTCAGCAGCCCCATCCTCCCTCCCTCCCTCTGCAGGTGACTCCTTGTCCTACCACAGTGGTCAGAAGTTCTCCACCTTTGATCGGGACCAGGACCTCTTCGTGCAGAACTGTGCAGCCCTCTCCTCAGGAGCCTTCTGGTTCCGCAGCTGCCACTTCGCCAACCTAAATGGATTCTACCTGGGTGGCTCCCATCTCTCTTATGCCAATGGCATCAACTGGGCCCAATGGAAGGGCTTCTACTACTCCCTGAAGCGCACTGAGATGAAGATCCGCCGGGCCTGAGAAGCAGGCTGGCCCTGTCCCGCTGCCGCCCTCCCCTGGCCTCCCTGCATCTCTGCGAGTATCCCTTTACCCTCTAGGCCCAGTATGATGCTTCTACTGCCGCCCACCCGCACACTAGCTGCAAAGGCAGCCTTGGCTGACCCCTGTCACTCACCCAAGGTAACCATTTCTAAACCAGGCCCTGCTCCCTCCACCTGAGACTACTGTGCCAGCAGCCTCCCAAGCCTGGACCACGCTGGGCTGCATGAGGCTCAGAGTTGCCTCTACTCCGTCCGAGCAGCTGAGAAGTAGGGGCCACCCTCCCAGGCATGGGCCTTTCGTCCTCCCTTAGGCAGCTTCCTCACTGTGGGCCACTCTGTCAGGGCCACCCTAGGCAGAGCAATGCCATCTCACCAGCACCCACAGTATACTCCAGCCACCTGGGCAGCCAACGCACCCCAGCACACCCTCCGTCCATTCTCAGAGCGCCTCTTGTCCTTGTCCTCCTTTCCACCAACTTACTCCCTACAGTGAGCACTGTGGGCCCTCAGCCCCATCTCACCACCACACTCCACATCCTCCACCTGTCTGTGCGAGCCCCCCAGAGCTCATGCCAAAGCAGTATCCACCACAACTACTGCAAGAGACCCTGAAACCGCTACAGGCAAGGTAGGCATGGGAACGAGGTCCCCACCTCCCCCTGAGGTTGAGCTTTGGCCATGTGAGTGGCAGAGAACAAGGTGTGGGGCTGGGAGTGGGTGGGAGAGGAAGTCTCAATAAACCTTCAGATCCTGAATGAACTGGCTTTGTGCATACAACCATTTGCTCGGCCCCCAAACGTGGGGACTTGGCTCCTCTTTGTACCCTACTTATGGTGTTCTGCCCACCCCCAACTCTATAAATGACACCTGGAGTCAGGCATTTAAAGGGAACCTTGTATTTCACAGGCTTCATTTTAATGGCAAAAAAGTCTGCATAATAATATTACAATAATAATAAAAATACAATACTGAAAAGAATTGTTCAGAGGGAGTCGGGGTCTCCCAATCCTGTCATGGCTCGGCAGTGGCTCAGGTGGCTGCTTAAGGCTGAAGGGTGGGTCTGAGATGAACCTGCAGAATAATCCAAACTGAGCCTCACCTGTTGGGCCCAAGGGCCAGACCCCAGGAACACTCCCAAGGACCTTGGAGCTGGGTCTGCCCTGCAGCAAGGCACTGGCTATGGCTCTCAGGGCTCCTGGAGGTCAGGCAGGTCAGACAGCAGCATTGGGGAATCCATCTGGATCTCACGCTGCAGAGACTCAATGTCGGCAGGGTTCATGCCGTGGCCCTCAAGCCAATCAGCAAGTAGGGAGGCTGAGAGTGAGGCCGAGTCTGCCTGGCTACAGGAAAAGGGAATCAGGGAGGGGTGCTGTTAGCCTAGGCCAGCTTGGCAGCCATCCCACCAGCAAGCCTTTTCTGCACCAGGAACCCTTCCCCACAGTCCCCAGTCCAGCCATCTTACCCATCCTGTGGCCCATCAGCCACACCCATGTCGAAAGACTGGTTTAAAAATTCTTCCAGGTCAAAGCCAACACCATAGCCAGCTCCACTGCCCTTTGGTGTGCCTGAGAACACAGGGGGCAGGGGGTCTTCCACCTGTAGGGGATGATGGTGGGTTACAATACACACATCAGCAAGGACAGGACACCCCTGCCTGATGCTGACCACTCTGCCCAGATACCCCTGTGGGACAACGCCAGACTCAGCAATCACTGAGTGCCAGTTGGGGACCATCTCTAGTACGCCAGGTACTTCCCAGAAAGTGTATCATTGGTCTTCAACAGCCTCATTGGTTTTGTGCTTTAGAGCAAAGGGGTAAGTTCAGAGAGAAGGCTTCACCTGCTGCTCAGTTTTTATAGGACGACAGCTTCCCAAACCTATGGGCCCAGGTCTAGGTGTCCCTATAGTCTGGGTCTCTCCCCTTACCTGTGACTTAGACAACTGCTGGGTCACTAGGTTGACATCAGGTGACTCTGATGTGGAAGGCTGAGGGAGACCCCCAGGGTCTGGAGGGGGTGGACCAGACGGGAAGTAAGGCAGAACCGCGGTGCTGGGGCCAGGCAACCCAGAGGCTGGCACAAGCGACGGGGGGGCCAGAATGCTAGTAGAGGGTGCAGTCTGGAGTGATGCAGGGACAGAGATGGGTCCAGCAGGGTGGGAAGCAGGAGGTGAGCAAGCAGGCTGGGGTGCAGGAATAGGGGTGGAGCTTGCAAGCTGTGGCGGGGGACCAGTGGGCTGGGCTACAGGGCCAGTGGGAGGACTGGTAGGCTGGGCTGGGGATGGTGTTGGTGCTGGGGCTGGAGCTGGAGGTGGGACAGGGGGCCGGGCCATTCGAGTCCAGCGCTCTAGCAGGCTTCGGTCATTGTCACTAAGCACCAGTCCAGCCAGGGGATCAGTGGAGGGGCCTCCCAAGGTCCCGGCTCCCCGCTCCTTGCGTTCCCGCTCTTGTCGCCGCTTCTCCCGCTCCTTGGCTCGCTCTTGTCGCCTCCGACGCTTTTCCTCTCGCTCTCGTTGGCGCTCCTGGGCTGTCACTGGTTTCCGTGGCTCAGGAGCCTCCAGGGGTACACTGGGGCCATCTGCAGGAGGTCAGGCAGAAGAAAGGTAAGAGGCCACAGCCTCGTCTGAGCCAGAGGGCCCCTCTAACACCCCAGTCCCCTGCCAGTTCCTGCACCAAGCACCTCTGAGTCGGCTCCGCAAGGACTTCAGTAGGGTGGCTTTGAGAGCTGCCTTGGTGTTGTCTGAGATGGCACCCTCTCTCTTTGGTGGGGTAGGCTCATTGGCTGGTGGAGGTGGCTGAAGAGTCAGATCAACGGTATCAGGTGCAGGACCCGTGCATGGCGGGGGGACTGGAGGGGGTGACTCCATGGCACAGTCACCACTGGGGGCCCAGGGACTGGGCATCTCAACATCTGGACAGCCAGGCTCACTAGCCACAGGCTGCAGGGAAGGCTGGAATCGGATCTGTTGGCGGATGCCCTCACGTCGTGCATGGAAGTCCTCAATTTCAGCCACAATGGCCTCCTTAATCCGCTCTCGGGTAAGGGCTTCACGGTCAAAGGCAAAGTCAAAGGGTGGGGCACAATCAGGCTCATCATCAGGGTCATGATACTTGGCCAGGAAAGGATGACGAAGGGCAGCAGCTGCTGAGATGCGGGCACTGGGTTCAAATCGCAGCATGCGGCCCAGTAGTGAGAGGGCCTGGCGGTCAGCACCTGGGTACACTGTCTCCCAGGGAACAGGCTGGCGTGGCGGCAGGCTCTGGATATAGGCCCGTACTCTTTCAGCCCCCACAGCCTGAATCACAGCTGGTGACGGGGTACCCAGCACCATCATGATCAGTTGTAACTGATGCACATAGTTTTTGCCTGGGAAGAGCTGGCGCCGGGCCAGCATTTCACCAAAGATGCAGCCCACAGACCAGAGGTCAATGGCCTGTGTGTACTCATGCAGGGAGAGCATAAGCTCTGGGGCACGGTACCAGCGAGTAGCCACATACTCAGTCATGAAGTATTGGTGCTCAGCAGGGGAGGTACACAGGCCACGGGCCATACCGAAGTCACCAATCTTGAGCTCACAGTTCTCATTCACCAACAGGTTGGAGGGCTTGAGGTCACGGTGGATGACCTGAGCTGAGTGCATGTATTTAAGGCCCCGTAGCAGCTGATACAGGAAGTAACGCACATGCTCCAGTGTGAGTGGCTGTGAGGAGTGGATGATCTGGTGCAGGTCGCTCTCCATCAGGTCCAAGACCACATAGCTGGAAAGGAGAGGCATGAGTTGAACTAACCACAGGGTAGGCACAGGACCATTCTTAGCACCCGCTTAACCTGGGACCTCGTAGGACTGAGGGCATGGTATGGAAGGGCACCAGCTCCAGGTTCTCTACATCCTTCCTATGAACTTGATTCCTTCAGACCTAACTTCTCTATCAGATGAGGTTTAACCATGCCAGGGCAGGCCAACCAGCGTAGTCTTGGAGCTAACTCCATTGTTTAGTAGTGGCTGCTTAGGAGACTTTTGGGAAAACAGAAGAGCTGTGAGCAGTGGCCAATCCCCCAAGACTGGGAGGCCAGGCACTAGAGTATAGCAACTAGGGAAAGAAAAGAATGAGGGAAGTGGTAGTGGTTGTTTAAAAGGACTACGATGAAAACCTTGTCCATTTTCAATAAATATTGTAATCAATTAAGGATGTCTGCTATGATGACAGGATAGTACAGTGTTAGGATGAATGTCCTATGTTTGCCAGCCTACATTCTCAGATTCTATAAAATTGTAACACCTACATCCTTTGAGAAATAACAGCTGTCTCGGTCATCTCCCTAAAGCACTAGTCCCAGAACTGTAGTAATCTTCCCAGTCCACCTCACATTGGATATAGCTGCCCTTCCAGAACTTAGAAATATGGTCCTGGCCTTTCGAAATGATTCCAACTATGCCTCCATCTCCCATCCTGCTCCTTACACAGATTTGAACTCTCCGTAGGGCACAGTGGGCTTCAAGATGTCCTTGATGGCAATGATATTGTCATGCTTGAAGTGTTTGAGGATCTTCAGCTCCCTGAGGGTCCGTTTTGCATTGGTCACCACATCAAAAGCATTTGGAATTTTCTTGATGGCCACCTGCTGGCCTGGGGAACAGGGAAAAGGCAAATACCACAAGGTAACTTGGTGTAGCTACAAGACTTTTCAACACTCTCTTCTAAGACACAAACAGTGGCAGCTACAATATATTCGGTAGCTGCCATAAGTCAAGCATGACAGGTACTAATGGCTCAGTTACAGGTGAGTAAATCTAGCTCAGTAACTTGCTGGAAGTTGCACAGCTGTTTAGGAATAGTGCTGACTCTAATGCCTGTGTTCATTCTCCCTATATTGTCTCTCCATCTCAGCTATCACCCATCCCACCACCAATTCCTTGTGCCAGTTTCTGGCTGTAGAACATTCTTGGTATTCAGGGTCAGTTCTTGGTTCTGGTCTAACTGGGATTACCATTTTTCTAAGGAGGAAGCAGGGGATAGCATGGCCCCATCGCAGAATGGTGCATGACAAGGGGCCAAGTGCCTATCAGTAAGAGTTGAGTTAAATCAGAAGGCACAGCCCAGCTCTGCTCCTCCCGGACTGAGTCCAGGCAGGTTTCTCACTCCCTCTGGGAACCAGTTTCCACATCTGTGAAAGGCTCAGGAAGCTCACCCGTGAGGCGGCGCCGCGCAGAAGACACCACCCCATAGGCTCCATTGCCTATGGTCTCAATGATCTCGTACTCGTCCCCCACGTCAAAGGTCACATCGAAGGACCGGGCTTTGAGCAGGGCCAGGTTCTTGGCAGCGACAGAGGCAGTGCTGTGGGCAGGTTCTGGCTTCGCCGGCCCGGGGGGCTCGCCAGGGCCGTCCTCGCCATCTTCCTCCTTTAAAGGCTCGGCCATGGCGTCTGCGTGGAGATACTGATGAGGAGGGGCCCGCCCCCGTGGGCCTCAATTTCCCCATTGTGAGTTGGGGAGCAGGACCAAAGAATCTCCAAATTCCCTAAACCGACTGAGGCAGCGTAGGGGGTGAAAGACAGTGGCTAGCACACAGCAGACATCCCATACGGGGAGTCGGAGCCCCGAGCCCAAGTCGGGGTCCGAGGTGGGGGAGGGCGCTGCGCAGCGCGGTCCAGGAAGAAAGGGAGGGGCGGGGCACTCGGGCTTCCTCTGGACCACACTCACCGAATGGCGCCTTGCCCCCGCGCCTCCTCAGCACTTTAGAGGTCCCGGGGCTCGCCGGCCTCCTCTCCTCAGCAGAGGGGGGCTTCGAGACCCACCAGCTCACTTTGTCAAGGGCCAGCGCCACCACCTCAGCGTGGCGCACTGCCCAGTCTGTCTCACCCCTACTCCGTCCTACCCCGCCCCCGAAGACCACGCTCCCTCCAGTCTCTGGCCAATCGCTTAGCGGCCTCCGCGAAGGTTCCCACCCCTTCAATTTACTGTGTCCAATCCCAGACCACGGGCTAGTAAAGCCACACCTCCACCAACCCGCGCGCCTGCCCAGCGCTGTCCAGCTCGCCGGTGGGAGCCGCCCAAAGGCAGCTCAGTGCTTTGAGGTACTTCTCTCCCGGCTCCGTCCTCCGACGCATGCGCTCCGGCAGCCTGGGGCGCCGAGTCAATGGAGGGCTACGCCTCTGCACGTAAGCGCGCGCTCTCCCGTCAATCAGCGCCACCTCCCAGCGCTAAACCTCTAGAGCACTGGGCCTAACCAGGCTTTCTTTGGGGCGGAGATGCCGGGGAGCGTTACCTTGGTAACCAGCTCCTAAAATCCCCTTTCTATTGATTCCCTCCCCTTTCTCAATCATCGCCCGGGGAATGGTGCCTCCCACTTTCTCTGTCCTGAGTTCTGAGAGTGCATCATTCGCGGTACTGACTCGTCTAATCCAACCACAGAGATCCCAGTCCTCCTGGATTCCAGAGCGGTCGGGACTTTAGGCCGCCCCTGATTTCCGGTGGCTGGTCTTTTCCGGATAGCTTGCCGCAAACCTGGACCTCTGCTCGCGGTTTCCTGTCCCCGGCGTGCTCTTGTCAGTGCAGGTTCTGTTGGGTGATAACAGCGCTTTGGGCGGAATCCAGTAGTTCATTCATTCACGTAGCAACGGTTTACCGAACACCACACCCACACTTACGTCTTTTTAGGCCCCTTGCCAAGCAGGCAAAGTGCGTGCAGTGGGGTGTGTGCTCTGGGCGAAAAAGTTTTCAGCAGGGAGCCGCGGTCCGGCTGTAAGAAGGCGTTTTGGAATTGGAAGCCCAAAGATCCCTGGGTTTTCACCTGGTGAAATGACAAAGGAAGGCCCTGCAGCTTAGCAAAAATGTGGAGGCTGAGAAGTGGAAAAACAAAAGCTGTCTACGGGTGCTTCCTTTGCCTGAATGACCTATGGGGGGGGGGTAGCCCTGAAACTCAAGTGCTAGACTAACCGTTTAGTCTTTAAATTGCAAACTAAAGACTGGAGGGTGGATCCAGGCCAGGAATGAATTTTGTTCAACCTGCACTTTTGTTTACATTCTTCACTCTTTCTCTTCTTCTTTGCTTTTTACTAAACTATACAGAAAGTTCCACACTAGGTTTTAAAGGTTCATTCATGTTGTATTATGTAACAGTATTTCATTCTTTTTTTCTGATGCATAATTTTCCACTTGGTTTATTCATCAATTGATGGACATTTAGGTTGTTTCTAATTTTCTTTATGAATAATGTATACGTTTTTGCATGGACACGTTTTCAGTTTTCCTAGGTACATACGGAGGGATGGAACTGCTGACTCACCATAACTGCATGGTTAATTTTTGAGGAGGTGTCAAGCTGTTTTCCCTAGCAGCTGCACCACTTTACACTCTCATCAGAACCCCAAGTTTTCAACATCCTCCCCAACTGTTATGCCTAATACACTGTGTCAACCTGAGAAATTTAGAAGTTTAACGGAGAGACTCAGCAGGGAGCCAGGGTTCTTACTTTGTAAATATCCTCATCCTGTGCAAGAGGAGGGCAAGGAGATTTTGTGAGTGCTACACTGGCCCTGAAGGGGTGGGGGTGGCCTATGTACAGTATAAACCAAGAGAAGAGGCTTGTTTTCTTCCCTTTTTGCTTTGACTGCTTTTGCTCTGCTGCTGCCTTGAAGCGTTGCCCCTGTGCCCTGCCACCCTGCCTTGGAGCCAGCTGACTATGGACTAAAACCTTCACAAACTGGAAGCTAAATAAACCTTTCCTTCCTTCATTTGGGTGTTGAGTGTTTTGTCCCAGCAATGAGAGAAAAGTAACGGAGACGACAACACTTGTTCCTTTCTTCTTTTTATTAATGACATCCTAGTAGGTATGTCATCATGAGGTTTTTGTTGCTTTGTTTTGTTTTTCAGTGCTGGGGATAGAACTCAGGGCTTTGTGTATGCTACACATTTGCTCTAGTGCTGAGTCACATCCATGGCCCCTTAAAAAGTTTCATTGTGAGACAGGGCTGGCTAAATTGCCTGGGCTGACCTCACTCAGACTTGCTACTCCAGCCTCCAAGTAACGTGTTACAGGCCTATGCCAGTAGGCCTGCAGCTTTCATTGTGGTTTTCATTTGCATTTTCCTAATGACTAAGAATGTTCAGCATCTTTTCATGGATATATTGGCCAAATGGCCTTTTGCGGAGCGGAGGTGTCTATTCAAATGCTTTGTCCTTTTTTTTCCCCCAGACATGCTTACTTGCTGGGTTACAGGCTTTCTTCAAACTTTCTATCCTCTCACCTCAGCCTCCTGAGTAGCTGGGATTACAGGTGTATGCCACCATGTCCAGCTTCTTTGTTCATTTCCAAGTGGGTTATTTGCCCAATTTTATTGTTTGGTTTTCATAGGGTCTCACTATGAAGTTCAGGCTGGCCTTGAACTCACTATGTAGCCCAGGCTGACCTCAAACTCACAGTCATCCTCATTCCTCAGCCTCCCAAGTGCTGGGATTACAGGTATGTAACTCAACACCTGACTGCCCAATTTTATTATTGAGTTTTATAAGAATTCTTTAAGTACAAGTTCTTGAGTTCAATCCCCAGTACAAAAAAAAAAAAAAAAAGCTTTATGTATTCTGGATATATAAGTCCCTTATCACAATATAATTTACAAATATTTATTTTTCTTCCTTGGATTGGCCTTTCACTGTCTTTATAGCATTCTCCTTTGTACCCAAGTTTTTAATTTTGATGAAGCCCAGTTTCTCTATTTTGTTATTGTCACTTGTGCTATAGATGTCTCATTAAGAATGCCCTCATTCTTTTTAACAGCTACATAATATTCCTCCACAAATGGAATCTGTTTGACCAAGACCCAATAGGTATACATTTAAATTAGTTCCGGTTTTTGCTCTTGCAAACAGTCCTGCAATAAATTGAACACATTCTATTGTATGCTGCAGGTATTTCTGCAGGAAACATACCCTGAGTAGGAGTGCCATCTCATAAAAAGCTGATTTCTGGTTTCTTCTGGAAAATCGAAAGATCTATCAATATTAGACTTGTATTTCCACATGGCAATAAAGTGCTGGAACCCCACCACTGAAAAGGCGTGGGCATGCCAGATGTAGTAGCACATGCCTGTAATCTCAGCACTCTGGAGGCTGAGGCAGGAAGAGCTTGAGGCCAATTTGGGCAACATAGTGAGTTCAAGGCCTAGCAAGTGTGAGGTCCTAAGTTTGATCCCCGATACCAAAAAAGAAAAGAAAAAGAGGCATGGCCTCTCCAATTCCCCACAATCCCTCCTGCCTCCCCACCAGAGGCCGAGTGTGTGATGCCACTTATGATGGTACTTGCAGCACTGAGCCCTGTATCTTCTTAAATTCCAGGAAATAAAACAGCTTAGAGGACCTGAGTTTCCAAAATTGAGACAGAAACAGAGACACTAGTCATCTGAGCTTGATTCCTGGTTTAGGCTACTGGAGCCTTTGGAGATCTGAGTAGGACACTACTCTGCAGAACTACCTTCCTAAAAGGAGTTTCTCACAAAGCACGGGAGGTGTCAGGCATGATGGCGCACACCAGTTAGCCCAGCACTCAGGAGGCTGAGACAAGGAGATCGCTGTGACTCCGAGGCCAATCTGGGCTACAAAGTGAGTTCAAGTGTAGCATGAACTGCATAGTGAAATCCTGTCTCAGAAAACAGAGAGAGGGAAAGAGGGAGGGAGGGAGAGTGAGAGAGAGAGAGAGAAAGCATGGGAGGTGAAATTAATGGTAAGCAACTGGAGGCAGAGTAGATTATTGTGATAGTCCAAGTAACACTCCCAGTGGGTGTTTGAACTAGGCAGTGACAGGGCTCTGTGAGAGAGGTTTGCAGAGGGAGACAGGTGCAGGACTGTGCATGATGTCAGAGTTTCTGGGTAGGCAATGGAAATGTCACCAAGATGGGGACCCAGGGAGAGGAACAGGCTGAGAAGGTGATGACGAATGAGCCGGCTTGTCTTGCCCTTCTTTTTTTTTTTTTTTTTTGCTAAAATCTATTTTTTAATTTTATTTAAAGAAAGGGGAAAAAACAGAAAAAAAGGGTAGAAACAATACAGAATTTAAAAAAACAGTAAGAAATCGCTAGTTGATGCATTAGATTAGTTGATACATTGTTATCTTCTTGGATATAGTGGTTCAAGTTACAAATTAAAGCATACAAAGTAGACATTCAAACAGTGAGACCAAACAGTTCTGTTCACCGATCCAACAAAAACATAGCAATATGATGATCAATCCTACACACTTAAATATACATGCAGTTATATCCTTTAGAACACTTTCTTTTCCTCCTTTTGCGTTTTAAGTCCATTATCTGTTTAGTTATATCATGTTTCAGGTTGCTCAGTACCTTACTGATCTGTTTTGTTGTTGTTATTTACTTTTTTAATTTTTTCTTATTATTTTTTACTTTATTTTATTTATTTATTTATTTTATTTTGAAGGTAGTAAAATACAGCAGAACGAGACAGAACAAAACCAACTGAGGCAGTGCAGTGAAATTGGTACAGAATCTCACAGCAGGTTACCGGGATAACAGCAATAGGTACAATAGTATATCTGGTTTTCTTCACAATACTTGTTCCTTCAATCAGGTAGAGAAATATCAAAGGAAATACTGAAATTATAGAAACCGAATATTGAATAGAGCAATACTATTGATCAGAACAGAGCAAAACAGAGATAAAAATATTTGCCTTCAAAGAGATGGCAGAAGAAAATCCCCCTTATTTGCTATATTGCATATAGTCAAACTCACAAGAGATGCTCAGATCTCCGGCTCTCACTTGCTAGCGCGGGGTGGGGGGTGGGGTGAGATGGATGTTTGATTCTTAGCCTGTGCACTGGTAGGCTCACAGCTGCCCACCAGCGCAGTAAGCTGGCTGCCTGTTTTCCCAGCACCCCAAGTTCCAGCATGGCGCAGATCTCAGGAAACGCTGACTTGGTTCTCGCCCTGCAGTGGCCCTTGTCTTACCCTTCTTGAAAGGTGTCAGGGGCTGAGCATCTGAGAGAGGTCTGTATCTCCAGATGACAAGCATGTGAAGCAGGCGCTGTCTGGAACACTCAGCTTGCTCCTCAATGTCCACCCAATGCTCCAGGCCCGTCGTGCACAGGCAGTCATGCCATGACACGTGTGTGACACATTGCCACTCACAGATGCACAGAGAACTCATAGCCCCAGGGGAATGCCTTCCTACACAGACTGCACCCTCACAGGAACACACTGTTCCACACATTGTTACATTCGCATGGGACTTTGCACATACAGCTTTTTATAGCATACTTGCACATCTACACAAGCAAGGACTGGCACACGGATGTACACTGGGTACACATATAGGACTTGTACAAATTCATGCACAGAATTGTAAACCGACCCGCAAACTCCCTCTAGTGCTTCTGCTTGTCCGTCTTTGGCCCAGTGCATCCTTCCCCACGCATCCCAGGAGAACAGGAAGGAGTGCCATCTGCCCGAATATACCTTATGTGCAGGGGACAGTGGGCAGTGCTCCCCAGGGAGGCAAAGGCCTGCTGTGAGGTGCAGAGTTTATAAAATCGAAGACTCATGAGGCCGGATTGGGCCTGTTGGCCAACTTGGTCAGCAGGTGATAGGATGGTGGTTTGGGGGATACCACCCTAGGCTTAGCCTCAAGGCAGTGCAGTTCGATGGCTGGGGTGGGCTATCTAGGGCCACACTGCCCACAGGAGGTAGAGGAGCCCAGTGGGTGACATTTGGATGCACCCTCCCTTGGGAAAA
Source organism: Hydrochoerus hydrochaeris (assembly GCA_004027455.1). Lineage (NCBI taxonomy): Eukaryota > Metazoa > Chordata > Mammalia > Rodentia > Hydrochaeridae > Hydrochoerus > Hydrochoerus hydrochaeris. Next base: position 131,156 of record PVLA01005466.1, read on the forward strand.
GGACTTTCCCTGAGGCCAGCATTGAGGAGTGTGGTTTTGGTGGATAGGACAGTAGGAAGCAACATGGGAAATAGTTGTGCCTGGCTTCCTGGGACCTGCATGGGTGGAATTATCTCATGGCCAGATGGCTCCAGACACAGTCTGGGGCCTCCCCCTTGAGTCCCTGTTCTGCACAACAGCCCCGCAAGGGAGCTAAGCCAGGGAGGCCGGGCACCTGCCATCACAGGCCCTGGAGTTCCTCTTTGATGCCTGTGTTGGTCCTGAGGGTAGGAGCTTTATCAAAAAAGTTAGTTTATTCCTCTCACCAATTTCAGAGTCTAAGATTGAGTATCCCTGTCAGTTTAGCCTCTGGCAAGGGCCCCCCAGCAACATCACAGCAAGGCAGGAGCATATGCAGAAGAGAGATCACATGGTGAAATGGGCAGAGATTCAGAGGCCAAGCTCAGTCTTTTATAACAATCTATTCTCAGACTTGCTTGAGACTTTCAAGTCTGTGAGCTAAATAAATCTCTTTTCTTTATAAAGCGTCCTGCCTCAGGACTAGTACAAGCGAAGATCATCCCAACCAGAAGCAGCACCCAGTGACCTAATGACCTCACAGGGTACCCTCCCACCCCCACTTAAGGGTTCCACCCCACCTCCCACCCTGGCCAAACCAAGAACCAGTCCTTTGGGGAACAAGTGGCATCCAAACGAGGGCCCCTGTGGTTGGCTCCAAAGCTGGCATTGCCCATCCCAGGATATTCCCCGAGGACTGCCCTGCTTGCCCTGGGTGTGGAGATGCAGAACTTGCCCTCCCACGGGCTAAGGCCCATCACCAAGACCTGCAGGGGTGGGGGAGACAGCAGTCAGAGTAGGGAACAGGTTCCCCAAGCCCAGGGTGTGGAGGCAACTCCAGCTTGTCTGGTTTCCTGTGAGATCATCCTCTGCACTCATCTGTCTGGTTTCCTCTCTCAGACCTGCAGGAAATGGCTGCGGGCCATGGCAATCCAGGGTCAGTCAGGGCATGGCCAGATGACGGTAGTGAAGGCTGTACCTCCGAACATCCCAGAAAAGGGGTTGGCCACGGGGAGACTGCCTCCCAAGGACTGGGCAGGCAAAGTCAAGTAGGGAGCCCGCCAGAAGCAGCTTTATGAATCTCCATCTTCTTTGGCCAGGCACCTGGATATGGGGTTGCCAGATACAATTCAGGACGCAGATAACAATTCCTTTGTTGTTGTTGTTGTTGTGAGATAGGGTCTGGCCACGCAGTTCAGGCTGGCCTTGAACTGACAGCAATCCTCCTGCCTCAGCCTCCTGACTGCTGCAATCACAGGGGTGTACCACCATGCCTGGTTTTGCTTTATTTATTTATTTTTGTTGTTGTTGTTGTTGTTTTGTTTTGTTTTTGAGACAGAGTCTTGCTGTGTAGTTCAGTCTGGCCTTGAACTCACAGTGATTCTCCTGCCTCAGTCTCCTGGATCTGGAATTACAAGTGTGTACCACCATGCCCAGCTTACAAATATATATATATATATATATATATATATATATATATATATATATATATCAAGCACATTTATTAGAAAAGAAAGTTATGAAATATCCTCATATCTTTCCTTAAGAAATTAAAAATAAAAGATAAATAAAACCAAAAACAAATAGAAGAAAAGAAGATCAGAAAACACAATTCCTTATCAAAATGCCAGCATCATTTTTCATAAAGATTAACATTTTGATTCTTACATTTCTGTAGAAATACAAAAGACTCAGAATAGTCTAACCAACTGTGATACAGGAACAAAATTAGAGCTCCAGCCTCCCCAATCCCAGGATTTATCACAGTTACACCAATCGTGACAAAACCGCATTGATATCAAGATAGGCAAACCACCAAAGTAAGGTCCCAGAAAATATACCCACATTTGATTTATTCAAAGATGCAAAAGCAATTAAATGGAGAAAGATTATACTCTCAAAAATCTACTGGAACAACTGGATGTCCACATGCAGAAAACCCAAACCTTATAGCACATCAAAAATTCCTTAAAACATCCAAAAGTCAACTCAAAATGGCTCATAATGAGTTAGTTAAAGTAAAAGTAGATGTGGCCTGAGTTGTTTTAGCTGAAGTCATTCTCTATGGAATATATATATATATATTTTTTTTTTTTTGGTGCTGGGGATAAAATTCATGACCTCACATTTGCCAAGCAGGCATTTATGCCACTGAGCTAAACCCCTGGCCCAAAATACATGTTTTTTCTCTCAGCTTGTCACACTAATGAAACAATATGATGTTTATACATGCATGACATATTTATTTCACTAATAAGTATGTTCTCAAGGTATATCCATTTACCTATAAAAATGTTCAGCTTATCATTCTTTATAGCTGAGTAGTACTCCACTGTATAGAAATACCACATCTTTTATCCATTCCTCAGTTGATGGGCATTTAGGTTGTTTACAAGATCTGGCTATATATAAATTGTGCTGCTATAAACACGGGTGCACATATATAGCTGTGGTATGATGTTTTAAATTCTTTTGGGAAGATACCCAGAAGGAGAATAGCTGGGTCAAATAGGACCTCCAATTCTAGTTTTTTGTTTTTTTTTTTTTTTTTGAGGAATGTCCACACTGATTTCCACAGAACCAGTCTGCACTCCCAGAAGGTTCCTTTTTCTCCACATCCCCATCCAGCATTTGTTGTTGGTTGATCTCTTAATACTAGCCTTTCTTTCTGGGGTGAGGTGAAATGTCAGTGTTGTTTTAATTTGCATTTCTAATGACCAGTGTGGTTGAACATTTTTTCATGTATTTATTTGCTTTTTGTACTTCTTTGTCTGAGAAGTGTGTATTCATCTCAGATGCCTATTATTGGATTGGGTCTTTAAAACCTAGGAGGACTGATTTTTTTGAGTTCTTTATACATGCTCCATATAATCCTTTATCTGAGGAACAGCTGGCAAACATTTTCTCCCACATTGTGGGTTGTCTCTTCACTCTGTTTGTGGTTTCTCTTGCTGTGCAAAAGCCTTCCGGTAAGATGAGATGCCATTTGTTGATTCTTTGCGGTAAGTCCTGTTCAATTTGGGTTTCACTCATAAAGTCTTTGCTTATGCCAATGTCTTCAAGAGTTTTACCTATTCTATCTTCCAGCAGATTTCCAGCTTACAAATATATATCAAGTATTTCACGAATCTTGTATTTGTGGTGTGTGTGTCTGTGTATATGTGTGTTGTTGGGAATGGAACCCAGGTTCCTTGTTCTGAATTTTTATTTGCTAAATGGATGGCTACCTGGATGACCATACCCACCCAGCTTTCCCCTCTGTCCTCACAGTCTGTCCCCCATAATGTAGCCAGAGTTGCTATGAAAACTCAAGTTACTTCACATCCCTCTTCTGTTGAAAACCTTTCACCCACCTGGAAGCCCTGGACATTATGAGCTAAAGCTCTCAGACCTCATCTACCCTAGACAGCATGCTCAAATAAAAATATAATAAAATATTTTAAAACTAAATCTCTGCACTGTGCCTGCCTGGCCAATGCAAGGTTGTGAGTTCAAGTCCTAGTACAAAAAAGCCCCACACTAAAACTCTAATTTTAGCATTGGCCAATTTCCATGGGGTAAACATTACCTCTATGGCTGATTTCAAGCTGCCTGTCTTGGTTACTTTTCTCTTGTTGCTGAGACAAAATATCTGATGCCCAAAATTAGGAGAAAAAAGGTTTATTTCTTGCACTTTTTTGGAAGTTTCAGTCCATACTCAGCTGGCTCCAAGGCAGGGTGGTGTGGCTGAGGGGCAGCCAATCATGGTAGCAGCAGATGGGAAAAATGAACAGGGCAAAAGAGGGGAAACACCCCCCCCTTCCCTCCATTATGCAGGCTCCACCTCTGGACCCAGCACTCACACCACCAATCCCAGTACTAGACAACGAACCAATCACAAATACTAGATTCAGCCGTCTCCATGACTGTATGAGGCTTGGGGGGTCACTTAGACACAAACCATAACATTGTCCACGTTACATCATTGAGGGCAGACTCAGGAAGAGGAGCACAGTTGTCACTTCTAAGTCAGGGCAAGCAGACTCCATTCCGCCCCTCTGTCTACCTCAGGGCCTTTGCCAGGAAGTGCTCCCTCCCAGATCCTGCAGGGCTCACCGTCACTTCTTTCAGGACATTGCTCGATGTCCCCTTCTCAGAGAGACCTTCCCTGTGTACCATCCACCACAGCTCTGCATCCCCTTTCATCACTCTCTAGCCCTCTACTACCCCTCTTTTCAGTTTCCTCCATTGTGCTTATCACTCTGAACATCTGTTTACTGTGTCCTCTAGTAGAAAAGATGACTCCATGAAATCACAGGCGGTATTTGTCGTGTTCTCAGCTTTATACCACACCTTACAGGACCAGACACATAGCAGGCACTCAATAAATACTTTCGTAGTGAGCAGTAACTCCAGGCTCAGTACATTTGGCTCTGATGAGCTCGATAATTCACTTTTTCTGCTTGCTGAAAGCAGCTCTAAAAGGCTATCAAAGAGTCCTGTCTATGTGGGATGTTGCACAACCATAATCCAGCACTCTGGGAGGCTGAAACAGGAAGATTCCAGGTTGAAGCCCAATTTGGACAACTTAGCAAAACATTGTCTCAAAAAATAAACACGTGGAAATCATGTACCTGAACAGCTAGGAAGGCACTTTGCCATCTCTGCTACCCCTAAACTGTAGGATGCCCACACACACACAGGGATTATTTCTCAGCACAGGAAAATGTAGCTATTAGAACCCAGCCTCCCACAACCAGCACAGCTGCTTCCAGCCAACCACATGATGGAAAAGATGTAACACAAGGTTCTATTGATTCTGAAATAGCATTTTTAAAAAATCACAATTTTTACCAAGTACAGAAGAAACAAGGGTCACTTGAATGATGCTGTCTCTACTTAGAGTCTCCTTGGCCATCACATGGGTATGGAAAGAGACATCCAAGTGATTTTGCTTCATCCAAACACTTGAAAAAATTCTCTGGTTGTCCCATGCTCCAGCCTGGTGACTTAGTTCATTTAAAAACTCTGTCATTCTTCTTGTTGCCCGCAGTGACCCCTCCTGGAGAGCCTCTCCCACCCACACCTGGCCCGCTTCTCTTCCCCCCTCCGCCTGTCTCTTGTCTCCGTGGCAATGGCTGAGAGAGGTTAGGGAGGAGCGATGTCTCAGGACAGCCATCTGTCCAGCACCCTGGAGAGTGGCTGACTAGTGCCCGCCCTTCCTACCAGCCACCGCGTCCCTGACCACACCTCTGCCACAGCGTGACCCCAAAATAACAGATTAACCTTCAGCCGCCACAAATGGGTCTACTCGATCTAGGTAATATCTTCTAACAACTCACCCAATATTAAGCTCTTAGGAGACGCTGGAAGCATGGAGATGTCTGGCTAGAATGGAAAGTCCAGACTGCTGTGCAGCCGGAAGACAACACTGAGGAGTAAACAGCGGAGCCCACAGCAGACATCCGCACAGGTCAGCTAGCAGTGTTTGGGCCAGTGAGGCATCTGATCAGATTGGTGCCTGTGCCATCATTTTTTTTACAGTGTTGGGGATCAAACCCAAGGGCATGCATACCCTAGACAAGTGTCCTACCACTCAGCTACACCACAGTCAAATGATCAACGTTTTATATATCCTCCATCCCCAACAATTGCCTGCAATTCAACACCTCTTTATTCTCCCAATTATTTTTTTTGTACCCAAACTGTTGTATTTTCTTGAAGCAAAGATACATTTGGATTAGCCACAGCTTTCAACAGAGGCAGGAAACAAAAGCTAGATGTATAGATCAGCTTTTCAAGATCAACAGAAGCAAGCCTGGCTTCTCATGGAAGTAAAGAACTAGTTAACACCTCACCCCGTTCCAACTGCCTTTTCCCTTCCATCCTTTCCTATGATCGTGGAGTAACCACTGCTGGAGCTCCCAGACTCCCCTGCAGGTAGAGGTACCACATGACCAGGTCCTGACTGATGGGTTGTGTATAAAAGTCCCCATCCAACCACTGGTCTAAGGAGGGTGTCCCCTCTTCTTGGAGGCTTGCTGGAAATTCTTATGGCCCCCCTCCTGCCTGGAACATGGCTTCTATACCTGGAGTTGAATCAGCCAGTTTATGATCATGAGACAGAAGCCACATGCTAAGAACAGAAGAAAGGAAATGGGAGTAACCTGGATCCTTGATGGCCCAGTCAAATTCTTGTCTCAGTTACTTTTCTTGTTAATGAGACCAGATATCCAACACCCAAAATTAAAGAGGGAAAGGTTTATTTACCTCACAGTTTGTAGAGGTTTCAGTTCATAATTGGTTGGCTCCAAGGCAGGGTGGCACATGGCAGAGAGGCAACAATTCATGGCAGCGGAAGACAGCAAAAGCAACAAGAGAAGAGACAAGCTTCTTTCTGTCCCTTATATTGTATGTAGACCACCTACCCTAAGACAAGTGTAGCACTCGCACTCTTACTCCAAGTAATGGACCATGAATCAATTACAAACTCTAGATTCAGCTACCTCTGAAAATCCCACCATGACTGCATGAGGCCTTGGGGGGAAATTAGACACAAACCATAACAGTCCTGAATCATCTTGATTTTTGAGACCCTCATCTATTTAAAGTTTTCTGTTACATTTAGCCCAGTGCAGGCCTAACTGCTATGCCATGTGCCCAGCACCTGAACTCCTGACATGCTTCACATATCTGCCTGGCTTTGGATTGCATCCATTTGATTAAAGATGAATATTTTTTAAAGACCTGTAACATTTTTTGGAATTTTGCCAGCAACTCAATTTGTCCATAAACAACTGGTACCCCAGTCACATCATCTTTACCATGGAGAATTTTCCTGCCATTTACTGAGCTCGGCCAGGTAAGGGTCTTACGATTCCTACTTTTCTGGAAGTTAACTCAGAAAGTTTAAGCCATCAGCCAAAGGTCTTGTGGCAGTTGAGGAGCAGACTCTAGATTGGAACCAAGGGCTGTTTAATTCACTTCTCTACACCTCATTCTGTGGGAGGGTTCCTAGAAGAAGCTGTTTAAGAACCTTTCTCCCTTTAACTTGAGGAACTAAGGGCCATGCCCAACTCCTGAGTGAGGAAAGACCAGGAATTCTTGCAGCCCTTCAGATGGCTTAACAGGAGAGTTGATTGTTTCAGCAATGCTCTCCCCCTATTAATGAAGATTCTGAGGCCAAAGCCAGGCAATCAGCAGCCCAGGACCATACTGTATAATGGGGACAGGCTGAAGATGGGAACCAAGGGCCCTGCATACCATCTCAGGCCTATCTCCAAATCCAGACCTAATAATTATGCTGTGTTCTCTCTCCACTCTGACCTCAAAGACCTCCACTCATTCATTCATCATATGACCTTTGAACAAGCACTTAGTGACTCCAAGGCAGCAACCCTTCCCAGGGCTGAGTCAGTCAGGGAGACTGAAGGACATCACCGATGTGACAGTGCCAGACTGAGGGGCTGGAGTGGGGTGGGGAACAGCAGGAAGGACATATCAGCATGAAGAAACAGCATTGCAGAAAGAATATAACATGCAGAATGCCACAGCATTGTGCACTTGGATGCCAGAGGATTTCAGGCCAAGTAGATGTCCCCTCACTAGGAAATGAACGCCCCACGGTCAGGAAGGTGGGTGCAGACACCCAGCACTGGGAGGCTGAGGCGCAGGGTGGACAAAGCAGCATTAGGAGGAGCCAGGGGGAGCTTTCTGCAGAAGATGGGTTGGACTAAGAGTGAAGCAGCAATGAGGAATGTCAAGAAAAGCAGGAAAAAGCCTGGGGTGTCAGCTGGGGACAGGGTTTTCAGCAAGCAGGTAGAAAAATAGGGCACTGTTAGCAAGCAAACTAGTGAAAACCCAACATAAGCCAGCCCAGCCTAAGCGTCTGTCCCCACTTTGCACAGACCCCTATGTCCCACCTCAAGAGCTGTACCATATCCTGCTGGTTCCACTGCACATTAGTGTCTGCAAAGATGCTTTTCTGCTGCAGCCTGACTGCCCTGACCTGAGAGACAGGCTGCCTGCGGGCTTGCAGTACACCAGGCCCCTGGCCAGCCCACCTGAGCTGGTGGTGAGGACGCCAGCAGACCCTGAGCAAACTCCAGATCCCCTCTCCTCAAGTCCCTTCTCACGCCATTAAACTCAGGAGAATTGGGCCTAGCCACCATCCTTCCTGCTCCAGGGCCTCTCACTCCCCAGCATCCAGAGCTCAGACTTATCTGCACCCCTGAGAATCACCCCACAGCTTTCTGCCCTTGGTCAGACTCCCCTATCACATTCTGTTTGAAAGTGGAAGAGCCTTTGATGTGGCCAGGGTCTAGCTGCTGGATGCACCCCATTATTTGATAAGAGAAACATTTTTGCTGAAAACTAATTTTCGTGTGACACTGAGCCTCAAAGTTTACAAAAAAGGAAAAATTTGGACAGGACTGGTAGAATCTGTGGGAGAAAGCATTTTAACTGGAAAGAGATGTGAGAGCAGGAGGAAAGCAGTATGAATAAGGTCCCAGAAGACAGACGTCCTTCCCTGTCACTGTGTTTCACACTCAGGGTCCCCAACCTATCAGGCCCCCACAGCCTCTCCTGTCACATGCATGAATCCTGGCTGCCTATGGCCCACTTCCCAGCCAGCAATCATTACTCACCTAAGGTCCCCACCGGGGAGGTACGGGGGCGGGTACAGTGGGAGGTATATTTGGGCTGCAACCATGATGTCTCTCTCCTGCACCGGTGGCTGTTGGAACCCCTTTCTCTGCAGCTGGTGGCTGCAGAGTGCAATGATCTAGAGTCCCTGTTGGAGGCTCAGCCTCCCCGAAGTCTACACATCCATGCATTCCTTCATTTCCTGAATTAGAGATAAGGTCTCAGTCTTCTTTGACACATCCACCAAGAGGAACCTTGGACCTAGTCCCGGACAAGGTCTGGGGGAAGTGAGAGTCTTTAGCTTGTGAGGTCCTTGGTGTGAATTCTGACTCGGGTACAGAGCTGTTTCTGTGATTGTGTCCAAGACACCGTTCCTGCCTGAATCTCAGTTTCCTCCCCTAAAAAATGCAGTTGTGTTCAGCTGGGCAGGTGGGCACAAGTCTGTAATCCCAGCACTCCAGAGACTGAGACAGGAGGGTCACAATTTCGAGCTCAGCCTGGGCAGTTTAGCAAGACCCCACCTCAAAATAAAATAAAAAATAAATAAGTAGAGCTGGGATGTACAAAGGCACTTGGCTCAATTTTCTTTTTATATGCAGATGTGTTCAAGTGTGTATTCACTTAAAATGTAGTTACCGCGGGTTTACTGTGTGCCAGGAAACAAGGGTACAAGACTGACGCTGTGGCAGTCTAGCGGGAGAAAGAAGCAACAGCTGGAATTACAACAATAATGAATGTGCAAACACGAATGTGCAAACACAAAGTTGAGCAGTTTCACACATGCGTTAACAGAGGCTGTGACTCCCTGGAGAAGGTAGTGCTTCCCAAGGAGTAGCTGTTATTTGAACAGTCCTGACAGATCCGAGTCTGGTCAGCAGTTTTGAACACTGGGTGACTTAGACACCAGGTGTGGCTCCTCGGTGGGCCTGTTTCCCCAGCTTCATACTGAGGACCAGTGACTTGCATAAGCTGATCCTTAAGGGCAGGAGGCAAGGTTTTTGATTTATTTGTTTGTATCTGGGATTCGAGCTCACGACCTTGCGCTTGCGAGGCAGGCGCTGTTCCGCTGAGCTAAATCCTCGGACCCGCAAGTTTGTTTAATAAATGTTTTCGAAGGCACGGGTCTCAGAAGCCACCCTAACACATACCCTTCACCTGAGTCAGGGAGCTGCGTGGCCCAAGCTAAGCCCCCTTAGCGCCGAGTTTAACCCGGAGGCGCTGTGATACACTGGCCGCATCACCAGCGTCCTTCTGCGTCCTGCCTGGAGGGCCACAGTGCCACCTCGTGGCTAAGGGGTGTTTTAACACTTGGCTTCAGGGAGGTTTCAATCCAAGGCGCTTCTCCCCACCACTCAGCTGTTCCCGCTGTTTAAACAGTCACAGTGCGCACACGTTCCCAGATGGGGGAAGCGGCCGGGAGTTATTAGGTGAGAGGACGGTCCTTGTATCCCCAAAAATAGTGCGGGTTAGCATAGCTCCGCGCCCATCTGGCCCCGCGCCCACAAACTCCACCCTTGCTGACAGTAGCCTCTAACTACGCCTGCGCGCCGCCACACACGCGCATACCTTCGCCAAAATAAGAAATGTGTCCCTCGCGCCACTCCGTCTGTTTCTAAGGTAACCCCTGCGCCTCTTAGCAACCACACTTTCGGCCGGGGGTGGGCCTGCTGGTCCTTTTCCCTCGCCATGGCAGCGGCGAATCCCAGTGTTTTCCTGCTTATGGTAAACGGCCAGGTGGAGAGCGCCCAGGTGAGCAGCCAGGGACCCATCTTCCGGTTCCTCCAGGGTCCCTTCCCGCAATCCGACGGCCGCTCGGAGCCGTGTCATTCCTCCGAGCTTCTCCGTTAGGCTGGGGAAGAGAACGGCCTGTAGGCGCTTGGTGCCAGGTTGCTGGGGAACCTTAGCCTCAAGGTGCAGTTGTGAAAATACATCTCGAGAGGTTGAGCTGGTACAGAGGTCACACTTGGCCAACCCGGTGCACCCGGCTCTGATCCACTGGCAGGAGCCTCCAGTGACTCACGGGAGGAGCAGAGTCTCGGCGGGCACACAGGGCCTCGTCCTTAAATGACTGTCTAGGGCGTCTGAACTGTGCACAGTGAGTGCCCGGTTTGCCAAACCCCCATCCTTGAACTTGGATTAGAATTGGGATATTTGGTTAGTTTGATCCAACGATGGTGGTGACCTTGACTGTTCCATGTAGAGCGTATCTGTAAGAATGAAGGGACTGCTCACCATCCAGCCTACAAGGACTATTTATTATAAATAAAACCCAGTGCTCCGGGGTTTAGCTTAGTTGGCTAAGGTCCCACCCTGTAAACGTGAGGTGGTGAGTTCCATCCCCGATGCAGCACAAAAAAAAAAAAAAAAAAAGCTGGGGATTTAGCTCAGTGGCATAAGCACCTGCCTGGCAAGTACGAGGTCATGAGTTCAATCCCCGGTACCATAAAATAAATAAAATAAAATAACAAAATAGTAAAGTGTAAAGTAAAATATGAAATATAAAAAATAAATAAAACCCAGTCTCCACCACGTGCTCACTGTGTGCAGCGCCCAGTGTTCTGCACTGCTCTTTCAGTCCTCATAGCAACCTTTCAAGGCAGGTGGTGCTAAGGTCCCTGCCTTATGGCTGGGGAAACTTGCCTGAAGGAAGTGGCGAAACTGGAATTTGTACCCACGTCTCACAGGCATCATTTTGCTGCACTGTCCTTCCAGGCTGTTGGACATGGCCCTCACTGTATTAGTGTGAGAACTGATGGAGATGGTTTAGGTACAGCGTGCTCTGGGCTGACGCTCAGTAGGAGTCTGCTGCCTTCCTGTTTCATCAGGGATGCTGCACCCAGCACCCACCCCCGTGCACCTGCATCTTGGCCTGGTACCCAAGACCTTCCTCCTTGGCTCCTGTTCTGCCCTATGAGGATCTCCCAGCTGGGCTGGGTGCTTTCAGCACCGCCCATCCCGATGCTCTGCCTGTCCCTGTCCTCCAGCTCTCAGCTCCACCATGCATATGCTCTGTGTTCTGGTGGCTTCCTGGGTTCTTAGACTCTCACAGAAGCACTGTTCCCTTAGATTTCATCTGTGCTCAGCCTTGAGGCAGACAGTGGGGACACTGAAAACTATGAAGCCTGTTTCCTCTTCACAGTCCAGTAGGGATGACAGACGTAGACACAGGTATTCAGCACCTTGATACAGGAAAGCGCAGAGACTAAAGCAGCCAAGAAGTGACCTTAACAACAGCCTGGGAGTCAAGGCAGGCTCTGCTCTCTGAAGGTTGTGTTTTGAAGGATGTGCAGGAGTTTGTGAGATGGTAAAATAGGAAGGGCATATAAGACAGAAAGCAGAAGCCAGGCTTGGTAGTGCACACCTGTACTCCCAACAGGAGAATCGCCATGCATTTGAGGCCAGCCTGGGATACAGAGTGAGTTCAAGGCCAACCTGAATTACATAGGGAGACCCTGTGTCAAAAAAGAAAAAAAGAGCCTGGGATATAGCTCAGGGGCACAAGGTCCTGCCTGGCAAGTACAAGGTCATGAGTTCCTTCCCCGGTACCAAAAAGAGGGGAAAAAAAAAAAGGCAGAGCCTGAGCACAGAGGCCCTGGGGCAGTAGCAGCTGGGTCTCTATCTCTCTTTGGCTCCCTTATCTCAGGCCCCAGGCTCGACTGAACTCCATGTCTTGGCTTCCAGATGCCTCGGGTTCAGAATTCCTGTCAACTGCTCCTGCTTAGTCAGTACATGGGTCTCAACTTGAGTCTCAGCGAACAGAATTCCTATTCTTTCTCTGCAGTTTCCAGAGTACGATGACCTCTACTGCAAGTACTGCTTCGTGTATGGCCAGGACTGGGCTCCCACCGCGGTAAGCTGGGCTCTCGGGTCTTCTTTACTCCTGGCCTCTTGACTGTCAAGGGGATCCTCACGCTCTCCACCCCGCCACACACACACCTTCCGGAACTAACTGAGAAGTAGACACTGAGGATAGAGGGCCCTAACCATGAGATTGTTCCTGGTGAAGCTGGTACAGAGAACACAGCCACCACTGGGGTCCCTGATGCATACCCCCATCTGCACTCCCTCACATAGCCTTTCCTGTGAACCGGTACTTGGTCAATAGATATGTGTGGGCAGGCCCAGAGAGCCAGCCAGGAAGTGGCTGAGTTGTGTATGCACTGGGCTAGCTTCCTCCCCAGAGGTGCTGGGGAGCTCTAGAGGGTCAGGTCAGTCTAGGGGCTCTTATTGCAAGGCCTCATGGAGCCTCTATCTGGAGAGTGGTGAAAGTGAAGACCTCAGCCAGCATTATGCTTCAATGTTTGCATTGATTTTTTTAATCTTTACAACAGTTTAGGAAGAGGAGCCCAATTTATGTGACCTCTCTGAGCCTCAGTTTCTTCATCTGTACAGCTGACCTAATGATACTTATTTGCCATCAGCCATTCATTGAATAACTGTCACTGAATCTTCTTCATGTTGAGGATAACCGTGGCGAGCAAAGCCAGACAAAAATCCTTGTCTTGCTGGCCACGGTGGCACACATCTGTAATCCTAGCACTTGGGAGGCTGAGGCAGGAGGATCACCAGGAGTTCGAAGCCAGCCTGTGCTACATAGTGAATTCAAGACCAGCCTAAACTACATAGCTAGGTCTCATCTAAAAAAAATCTTTGTCTTCCTAATGTACTTGGGGAAGATGGATAAGTAGTACACATTGTTATGTTAGCTAATAGTAAGTACTGAGGGAGAATAAAGTTAGCAAGCAGGAGGTATAAGGGATATGGGATGTAAGGGAGGCTGACTCTGGGGAAGGTGGCCTGGGAAGCCCCACTGAGAAGACTACTTATAAGTAAAGATCTGAAGGAAGTGGGGACAAGCCATGTGGAAATCTGGGGAAAACTCTCTGGGGAAAAGGAGCAGAGAGTGCAAAGGCCCTAAGGCACTGGCATGTTTGAGGAGTAGCTGGGAGGCAAGAGGGCCAGTGAAGAGGGTAAGAAGATGACTGGAGACATACAGGGATGCGTGGGGCAGATCTAAGGACCAGGACCTTTACCCAGGGGAGAAGAGGCTTCCCAGAAAGTTTCAAAGGAGAAACAAGGGATGCAGCTTGTATTTTTAAAAGATCCCTGAAGGAGGCTTCATGATAGAATCATTGCCTAGCATGTGGAAGCTCTGGGTTCTATCCCTAACACTGCAAGAGGAAAAAAAGAGAGAGAGAGAGAGAGAGAAGAAAAAGGAAAGGGGGAAGGGAAGAAAGGAAGGAAGGCAAATTCTCCTCTGGCTTCTTTGCTAAGACTGGGCTGAGAGCTGGCACCAGAGTGGGGAGACCAGTAGGCTGTGCAGGGCCCAGGTGGGTGGAGAGAGGTGGGATGTGGCTGGATTTCAGGTATATTTTGAAGATGGAGCCACCACGCTTTCCTGCTAGACAGACGGGAGGTAGGAGGGTGGCTGAGTGCTCACAAATAGAAGAGCCACTGCCATGCTGAGAGAAGACTGGATGAAGCAGATGTGGGAGAACTACTCAGAGCTCAGCCTGGTGTGTGTGAAGACTGAAATGTCACTGGACGTCACGTGGAGATGGGAGGGTGGCAGCAGTGATACTGATCCGGGGTTCAGAGAAAGGACTTAAAACTGGTACTCAACATATAGACCACACTGAGAGCCATCTGACCAATGAGGTAACTGAACACACGTAGAGGAAGTGGCCAAAGCCACTTAGATACTGCGACACTGCAAAGGGCCTGGCCCGGGGGACTGAGCAAGAGCCTTCCAGAGAGATAGACAGCCCCAGAGACTGTGGTGCCCGAGAAACCAAGGGAAGAATACATAGCAAGAAGCAGATCAGCCAGGCATGGTGCATGTGTTAATATGCTCAGGTGCTCGAGAGGCTGAAACAGGAGGATCACTCAAGACCAGCCTGGGCCACAGAGTGAGACCTATACACACACACACACACACACACACACACACACACACACACACACACCCACACGAAGCAGATGCAGATCAGATCTGTCAGG
>PVLA01005467.1:0-2500 GCA_004027455.1 Hydrochoerus hydrochaeris
CTCCCTTCTTCTTCACAGTAGGCATTAAGGAACCTCTGGTGGGGGAGAGGTTGTGTCTTTATGATTCATCTATTTGGTTTTTGAAATAGGGTCTCATGAAGTTCAGGCTGCCCTTGAACTGTATAGTTCAGGCTGCTCTCGAACTCCTGGTGATTCTCTTGCGCCTCAGCCTCCACAATCCTGGGATTACAGGTGTACACCTCCACACTCAGCTCTGATTTATTTCTTTATAGTATTAAAAATTTCATTCTGTACAGTTTGGTCATATATTGAAGAATATCTTAGTTACTTCCACTTTTTGGTAATTGTGAATAAGGTGGTTACAAATACCTTTGAGCCTTTCCTGTGGATGAAAAATTTTCAAGTCCTTTGGGAAAATACTAGGAGTCAGCTCGATTGTATAGTAAGAATATAGTTAGTTTGTATGAAACTGCCAAACTTGCAAGGAGGCCGCACTATTTTGGACTCATCCTGACACGAATGAAGTTTCTGTTGCTTTTCATCCTTACCTACATTTGGTGTGTTAGTATTTTTGACTTCTGGTGTTTTGAGTAGATGTTCTCTAATACCTCACTCTTGTTTTAACTTGCTAATGATAAATGCTTATGAACATTGTTTTTAATAAGCTGCTTTGCCACTATGTCTTTGGTAACACCTGTTTTGTCTTGTATTGTTTTTGGTTTTGTTTTGTTTTGTTTTGTGACAGACTTTTACTATGTAGCTCATAACTCAGGCTGGCTTGGAACTCACTGTGTAGCTCAGACTCAATGATTCTCCTGCCTCAGTTTCCTGAGTATTGGGATTATAGGTGTACACTACCAGCCCAGCCTATTTCAGGTCTCTAACATGGTCTGGAATTGAAAACTTGCTTTTTTGTAATTCTTGTGGTGATGGTGATTTCACTACAGGGTGGGATCTTGAAAAATGAACTCTGGGAAATGTACAGGGGATTTGTTTTCTTTTTTTATATTTCAGGTAAAAGTATTGTTTGTACGCAACCTTGCCAATACTGTAACAGAAGAGATTTTAGAAAAGGCATTTAGTCAGTTTGGGAAACTGGAACGAGTGAAGAAACTAAAAGATTATGCTTTCATTCATTTTGATGAACGAGATGGTGCTGTCAAGGTAAATAAAAGGTGGAATTACCATGGGCCTCTAAATTAAATTAACAATTTTTTTGTCACCATAGAACCAGGTTTAAAAATCAGAGGAAATATAGAGGTTATTCAATCCACTCAAGCAAATATTCAGTGATCTTAGTGAGTTAGCCAATTTCTTAAGTTAAAAATCTGTTGAAAGAGCTGAATCTTTACATAAAACTTCACCAATCCTATTTTACCTCACTGACTGAGGCTTTCTATCATCCTAGTAATGAAAATAGCTTTTTAACATTTAAATGAACCAGTTCTGAAAGATTTTTATATTGATTATCTTTTTTTTTTTTTAAGGCTATGGAAGAAATGAATGGCAAAGATTTAGAAGGAGAAAGTATTGAAATTGTTTTTGCTAAGCCACCAGATCAAAAAAGGAAAGAAAGAAAAGCTCAGAGGCAAGCAGCAAAGAATCAAATGTGAGTAAAATCTGTACACAAGTTTTTAAAAAACTTGTATACAGCCATGCGTGGTGGCACACTCCTATAATCCCAACACGTGGGAGGCTTGAGGCAGGCAGATCATTGCAAGTTTGAGACCAGCCTGGGCTACAAAGTGAGTTCAAGGCCATCCTGAACTGCATAGTGAGACCCTGTCTGAAAAAGACAACAAAAAACAAAAAAAACTTGCATACATTTAAATTTTTATATAGTAGTAATAACAGGTACTGGTCAAACTTGTTAAATTCTTAGCATGTCTTTACCTTTTAAAGACTTAAAAACTTTGAATCATAGAGGAATACCAGAGATTTAAATAAGTCTTGCTATTGACCATACTTGTGAAAGTAGTTATAATTCTCAATAGCGAATTTTATTTAGTAAGTGGAAAAAAATCAGTCTTGGAGGTATTTTGCCACATTGTACTCTGTATGTTCTTAAGTTGTTTTAATAGTACGTGTCCGTATTTTTTAATATATTTCGTTAAAGGTAGATTT
This sequence comes from Hydrochoerus hydrochaeris, assembly GCA_004027455.1. Taxonomy (NCBI): domain Eukaryota; kingdom Metazoa; phylum Chordata; class Mammalia; order Rodentia; family Hydrochaeridae; genus Hydrochoerus; species Hydrochoerus hydrochaeris. Next base: position 2,086 of record PVLA01005467.1, read on the forward strand.
TTTCCTTAGCATTGGAAAATAATTAAATCTCCCATTTTGTTAGATTATTTTCTCTGAACCAAAAATGATATCTTTCTTTAATAACTGCCTCATTCCCATTGCCTCTGAAAAGATTTCATATACCATGAATAAAGTTGAAAATGAAATAAAGTTTATAATAAAATAATGGCCAGATGTGGGGCATATTCCTATAATCCTAGCACTCAGGTGGCTGAGGCAGGAGAATCGTTATGAATTCAAGGCCAGCTAGGGCTATAAGAGCAATGTTAAGGCCAGGGCCAGCTTGCAGTATGTAGTGAGAGACCCTGTCCCTAGAAAAAGAATACTAAGATATTCAGCATAGTATCAAGATAAGTATATAGGAAATGAGTTAATTGGAAAGACCTTTTAAAGGATTCATATGAAAGGATTATTT